>CM065685.1:60637947-60650447 GCA_017654935.2 Phymorhynchus buccinoides
CGTTTTCTTTTTTTGTAGTGCAGTAAAAAACAAATTGGAGCTGTTTCTTTTGCTGTTAGAGAACCCCCTTTAGATAATCTGTATAAAATTTATAAAAAAAGAAAAGAAAAAAGGCTTGTATTGCAAAAAATTCGTGCAAACGATTTGGTCTAAACGCAGGTGGCCATTAGAAAAGAGACGTCACACGCCTTCTCTTTGGGTGAAATAATTTGACATCCAGCACCTCCGCCAAGGAGGAATCGCCGATTTGACGGTTTGATTTCTAGGAAACCAGAGCAATATTAGTCAGTGTTGCAATCTCTGTAAAGGGTGTTTTCCTGGTGATCTGGACGTGTTTCTTACAAAAACACATCCGTCAGGATGGCCCTTTAAAGGTGAAGCGCTATATATTTAAAATAAAAAAAATACATTGAGCAGAATGGGTTCGCAGATAAATTGGGAAAATAGAGAAAATTCAATTCATGATCCAGATGGTTTTTTTCTTTTTTCTTCAGAAGCAGCTTCTTGTGGGTTTTTTGTTTTTAATCTGGAGAAAAGCTTGCTTTAGCAACGCTGCCAGCCACCCAAGACTAAAATAAGGGAATTATAGGAGCCAAAGATCAAAGTAGTGGTAAATGAAGAGCAGGAGCTGTGTCGGTCCGGGTTTGTACCTAGAGAGCGCTTCTTTACACAGGATTGGTCTTGCCTGGATGGTGCGAACTTGTAGTTCACACCCCTCACCGCCCCCGTGAGCCAGCAAGACCGTCACTAGGATTCACAGAGTAACGTGTAGTGATGTCTAATAATCTGTATTTTAACTCCCAGTGTGCTCTCTTTTTCTACTTGTTTGTTTGTTTTTCTTTTTCTATGGTCACTTCCCCAAAGTGCGCACGTTTACATCTGTATAGGCAGGTTGGTCGTCGCCTTAGAGGATGAAGAAGACACTGGTGTGCATCAGGACGTTAACATAGAAAGCGTGATTGCCAGACGCTATCTAAACCATCATGTACAATAACTAATTCTTCTTCTTCTTCTTCTTCTTCTTTTCAGAGGGGAATGGGGGTGGGGCTATCATAATTATTTCTAAGATGTCCTCCTCATTTGAACTAATTAATCAGATGCTTCTACAATGTCCAATGTTTAAAAAAAAATAATATATAACCAATTTATAGAATGTAACACAACACTAGACAAGTGGCGCATGTACGCAACATGCCATACACACAGTTGATTGCAATTCACAGACAACACAACTGATGTTTAAAACTCGGGGTTTCACCTGGAACATCCAAATGAATGATAATGGCTTCGGTTTTGAACACACACACACACACACACACACACACACTTTGATATATGACAAACCTGGAATATGAGCATGTGAAGACGTCAGATCAGAGGAATTGCAAGTAAAAATAATAGTTACCAAACATATTTATCTTAGCTCTGAGACATATGAGTTGCCAGTGTTAGCATGACCTCTGGGAGCCAGATAAACATGGGACTACTGACACGTCAGTCTATCGAGATGTTCTGCAAATCCATCAGTCAAACCAGATCAAGATGGCGTCACCCCGCTATGTTTTTTTTAATGTTTATTTAGAAGAGGAAATGAGTTATATATCTATTATATTCGGGGCTTTCCTTGTATTGCTGTACCTCAAAGATCGTTCCACTATCTATACATATAAAAATGTTGCACATGTACCTGTTTCAGATCGGACGTTAAACGGATTTTTGTTCGTTTAGTTAGAATCATTTTTCCTGTGCAATTTGCCACAAAACTCACGTATTATGGCTAGAAACTCTGCTGTGAACTTGGAGCCTGTCAAACTAGAGCAAGATGGCGTCACCGCTAAGGTTTTTCTAATGTTTATTTAGAATCTTGTTTCCTGCTAAATATGCTGCAAAACTCACGAATTATGGCTAGAAACTCTGCAGTGAACTTGGAGCCTGACAGACAGTACAGGTAGAAATTAACAGAACTATTGAGGTACCACATCACATCGGCAACATACTCAAACACGGTGACCTGTCCCGTCGCTACAGGGTCGTTCCAGTTGATGAACTTATGCTGAACCATTACTATAGCAGCCGGTGTGGTCAGCAGAATGAAACAAACACTGGCAGCAATCAAGGAGACCGTCAACGAAGACACCTTCTGTTCTCTGACATCCTGGGTGGCTTGTTGTACAGAAAGACGCTTGTTGGCTCTGACCAGTGTCTTCAGAAGAACGATGTTACTAACTACCAACAACATGAACGGTAGAAAACAAAACTGAATCACACGAATCCAAATAAAGATGCTAAAATAAAACCACCCGTACAGCCAATGTAGATCAATATAGCACTCAAGTCCGTGAAGTCTGAACCCATACAAGCAGTGAGAATGAACTGCAATGAAAACAATGACAAATACAGCAGCAGCAGCTCGTGACTTTCTCTTGGTCCACACAGCACTGACACGAAGTGGCCACACTACAGAGGCAGCTCTGAGCATGGTGAGTGACACTAGCATCCAGGACGACACAGCTGAGGCTGTGTAAGCAACCGTCCTCTGAATCTTGCACATCCACGAGCCTCGTTGGTGCAACTGTGTGTGTAAAAGAAACAGAGTCTCCAGAACGTATTGGAAAGGCATCGTCATCAGCACCAGATCAGACACGGCGAGAACTTTGAAGAAAGCACTGGACGTGGATGAAGGAAGACGAGCCATGATTAGAAGGATCATACAGTTCCCAAAACTGCCAAAAGTAAATGCGAAATGGCTGCCGGTCACAATAATCATATCACCTGCGTATATGTACGGCTCGAGAATTTCATACGTCCCCTGTTGTTTGTACCGTTCATACTTATCCATTGCACTGGTCCTCTTGATGAACAATCAAAGTTGGATAAGGCTCAGTTCTTGTTGCTACAGTTCGCGTTCCATCTTCACAGAATTGCCTTAAAAAATGCTTTTGATTGAAAGGCTACATCAACAAACTCCTTTCAGAGCTAGGCCAAAGTAAGGATAGCAAAACCCAAAAGATATGTGATGTTATTTCCGGTTATGGCTAGGTCTATTCTGTAAGCCAACTAAAAACTGCAAAACCCTACCCTGGGTACTTTCAGGTATTTCAGGTTCAGGTTTATAACAAAAGTGTTGCAAGTATTCCTTTTAGTGTACATTTAAAGTATTGTAATGAAGGAGATCTGAGAGATGTGTGAGTGATGGGACTTGGGAGGAAGTCGATGTGCATCTCCTTAGCAACGTTATGGTTTTGACGTAATGGGTAGTCTTGTAACGTCGGGTTGGGTACCGATAGCATAGTGGGTGGAGGCTTGCTGCCTGTGAAAGCCTGTGTGTTGTGGACATTCGTTTGTGTTATTATTAAACCTCTAGATTTCCACGATGTGAATTCTCCATGACGTCTTCTTGTGTTGAGTGAGCTGAACGACGTAACAGTATTAACGCAATATGATTAGCTGTTTTTGAGTTACACAAAGCTAAACATTGGCCAATTCGGCTGGGTGTTTTGGGCCATATTTTAGCCAACATTTTGCCAATCGGTCTGACATGACAAAATTAGCGTAAGGGAGCATCATTAAATTGTCCTGCAGAATGCAGCAAAATTGAGAGAAAAAACCAAGAAATCTCAAAAAGATAAATCAGTGAATGGGACACAACGCAATTTACATAAATTTAAATAACTTCCAAACTATTTACCATATTATAAACAAACTCCTTCCTGCATTGGTCCAGAGTGACGGCAACGAGATTCAATGCTTAATTTTTGTGACGTCACGTCCACTTTTGGATATTCATTGAACACAATTTTACCCGTGGGACCTATCTAGGGCTCTTCCGGTTGGCACTTCAGGTTTAGTATTATAATGGAAGTGTTGAAAATTGAAAACAAAATCATTTTAAATGATGCATTCAGTCAAGTTATTTTCGAATTATTCAAAATTGTCTGATGTTGTGTTTTCTTGCAGCCGTACTTTGGCAAACATTTGACCGAATCACTTAGTACTTCAAAACGCACACCCAAATGGTTCGGCAACTTTCCAGAAAGTTTTCCAAATGGTTCTGCAATTTTCCAGAAAGTTTTAGTCAAAATCGGACGGAAAAGTGGCGAAGAAACGTTAGTAACAACTGGTGTCCATTTCGTCACGTTTCATTCATATTTGTATGAGTTACATATCTAGGAATAAAGCATACATATCATGTACTTTGTCAGATCTTTGATTTGTGGCAAATAGCATTACAGCCCCTCTGCGTCTGTTCTGGAATTCACTCGCTTGGTGTTACGACAAATGCTGTAAAAATCCTGTGCTATTTTCAGAAACTCTGCTCTGAACTTGCTGCCAGTCAAACAGAACAGGTAGAATTTGGCTGCACTGTTGCAGTACACAAGCATGTAGCGGACATTGTACAACACTAACTGTTGTCCAGTTTCAATGGGGTCACTCCAGTTTATAGAATACCGTACAAGATCAGACACGGGAAATGGTGATGTCAGTAAAACATACAAAATACTAGCAGCAATCAACGTAACAGTCAGAGAGGACACTTTGTGATGTTTGCAATGCTCTGCAGCTTGTTGCACGTGCCTGTGCTTGTTCGTGTTTCTGCACCTGAGTAGGCTCCAGAAAAGGGCGCAGTTGCTAACGACCAACAGAGGGAAAGGTAAGAAACACAACTGAAGCAGGGTTGGTAAGTACAAGTGCGTTCCCTCCAAGAACAGTAGGCAATACCCATTGGCAATGTTATATCTTCTGAGGTAGTGCCAGTTAAACAGAATGACAACGACGGTCACCATGCCGGCCATAACTCGTGACTTTCTCTCGGTCCACACAGCACTGACACGAAATGCCTTCAGAAATGCCTTCAGCACAGAAGCAGCTCTGAGCGTGGTGAGTGACACCAGCATCCATGCTGACAGAGGGAGTGTGGCATGACAAATCAGTCTGCTGATTTTACACAGCCAATTGTTTTGAGCCTTAAAGAACAATACATCAGATCTGTCATAAAGCACGCGTTCCAAGGGACCTACTATCAGCACTAACTGATCCGACACGGCCATGATTGTGAAGAAAACACTGTAAATAGTTGAAGGAAGGCGACGCATGATCAGAATGATCAGACTGTTTCCAATGAACCCAAAGGTTAACACAGCGGGGTCACCAAGAGTGCTCATCATGTCTCTGGCAATCTCAAAGGGTTCATACAGGTCATCCCATGTCTCTTCGCTCTCTGTTGAATCTTGTAACTTTTCTGTTGCACTGGACACTCCTTGGGGTGGGGAATTGAAGACCGCTGGGTTCATTTCTGTGAGCATCTTGACGTGTTTGTGTTTCCGTTGCTTACGGCACAGTATGTCTTCTGCAGTCTTCCATTTTCAAATGTTCAAGTACTAGCGACACCATTCCATACAGACTTTTAGTGAGTTGGGGTTGCATGATGCGAGCAACAAAGCAGAAATCCATCTATTATTCTATTCAAAAACAAAGTTGCAAGTCGTCTTCATGTGGGGAAAGAAGACTTTGACCATAAACATTTATTTCCCAGTAGCCCAATCTGGACCAATCTGGCTAGTGTATGATCGCCAGGACCACATCCCACACATAAAAAGACTGAAGGAAAAATGTATACAGAAGTGGAATTTTCTAAGGAAAATATACCGAAACTATTATTTTCCTAGGAAAAAGCACTCCCTTTGGAAAATAAGACTGCGCCTAGGAAGGAAGCACCCCCAAGGAAAACACGCTGTTGCCAACTTTGCGGTGTGTACATCAGCTGAGTGTACATCAGCTTATGACAATGTACATGGTGTCTCTCTGTGTGGTTGTGGATTATTTAAAGTCACCGTAAGCTGTACATAAACGCTCACGCCCTCTCTCTCTTCTTCTTCTTCATTTCTTTCTCCTGCATTTCAACATCAATATAAGCTATCCACAAAAAGTTAAGGATCACTTGCAAACTAATTCATAACTTTCCAAATAAGAAAGCCAATGCGTTGAATTTTGGCCAACATTTAATTCAATGCTTTAGTGATAATGATACACAATTGCCTTCAATTTCGAGCAATCGTTTGGTCTGTACATTTGATCAAAGTGGGTACGTATCGAAATTTGATTTCCCAAAGTCATTGAAATCACAAGACAGGGCATTCTGATGCTCCCAAAAGTTCAGTAATGCGTGTATCCGCCATGGCTGTTCTGGCACTCGACGCAGCGAGTCCTCATGGAGTTGACCAGGGTGGTGAAGATCCTCTGTGGAAGCGCCTGCCACTCAGCCTGCAGCATCTGGTAGAGGTGCTGGGCATCCCTGGGAGGGGGGTGGTTGCTCCTCACTTTGCGATCCAGCTCATCCCAGAGGTTCTCAATCGGGTTGAGATCGGGACTGCATGCTGGCCACTCCATTCTGTTGACTCCAGACTGCTGCAGGAAGTCGTTGACCACCCTTGCCCTGTGGGGGCGAGCGTTGTCATCCTGGTAGACAGCCGGCGGTCCCATCTGCTGCAGTGTAGGCACAGCCAGCGGTCGAAGGATCTCATCCCGGTATCGGAGGCCAGTCAGGTTACCCTGTACATGATACAAGGGTGTTCTGTGGTGAAGGCTGAAGGCCCCCCAGACCATTACAGAACCTCCACCAAAGGCCACCTTTTCTTGGACAGTGGCGTCAATAAAGCGTTCCCCTGGGCGCCTCCAGACCCTCAGTCGGCCGTCGTTGTGGTTCAGGGTGAAGCGTGATTCATCACTGAACAGGACCTGGGACCATTGCTGACGTGTCCACCTCACGTGACGTCTGCAGAAGGCGCGGCGTGCTGCCCTATGGGCTGGAGTTAAGCGTGGCCGTACAGCTGGGCGACGAGAACGGAGGTTAAACCCATGAAGGCGGTTCCGTATGGTCTGCTGGCTGATGTTGATGTTAGTAGCCACCCTCAGCTGCCTTCGAATGATGCTGGAAGAGGCTGTTCTTGTCTGCAGGGCTTGTCGTTCAATGAGACGATCTTCACGTGGAGTTGTCTTCTTCGGTCGACCAGATTTGCGTCTTTCATGGACCCTCCCAGTGGCTGTGAAGCATTGAATCAGTCTGACAATGACCGAGATGGACACCTGAAGTCGCCTGGCCACTTCTCGCTTGGGAACACCATCTTGGAACCATGCAACAGCTCGTCCCCTATCCAACTCGCTCAATTTTCGTCGTGGAGGCATTGTCAAATCAGGCCTAATACTGGTGGTATGTCTTCTTATAAAGCCAAGCAAGAGACAGCATCTCACACATAAACAGTAGTGCTTGCACGTGCATAATGGTTTTTCCATCTGGCTTGTGCAATGTGTTCATGCAGAACGATCCAAAACAAGGTCCTTTTTCGCAAATTTCCGCTTTTTCTTTTGCTGCCAAGCTCAGTAATAGAGAATCACGTGCAATGTTTCCACTAACACAACATCGCCCACTTACAGCTGAACAAGAATTCATAACAATTTGGCTTGACTGAGAAATAAATAACAGGAGCGAACGGAGTTTATTGCGCACCTGTTTTCTCATAGTGATCCTTAACTTTTTGTGAGTAGTGTATATTGTTTCAAGATATTTTGAAACATTGTCCATCATGTAACAAATTAGAAGATGAACAACATGTATTGCATGATTCTCCGATGTATAATGGGTTGAGACGCAAATAGTTGTACCATTGTAACATAATGATGGTAACTACAAGTCCTCCCTTACTAAGCTGTTTATTTCAACATGAAAGTTATTTCTTACTAGAAATGCTGCTTTTGTTCATATATTATGCTCTAAATAAAAGGGAAGAGTGTATGCCAACAGCCCACCATTAAATCATTAAACAGTTTTAGCTTAGGTTTCTTACCTCATATTTATGATTTTTTCTGTCGAAGTCATGTTTTACACTGTGTTGTTTGCCTGCTTTATGCTTTAGTTTATGTTCATATTAAGTGTCCCACCCCCCCACCCCACCCCAATGTGTAGTGGTCAGTGGCCTCACATTAACATTCATTGAGTCATTGAGTCAACATCAATATAGACGTAGGCAATAGAATCAAAATATTAGAACAGAACTCTGATACGCTTACCCAATACAGATGGCACAGAGTTTGAGGATAAGGGTAATTCAGGTGAGTTCAAAGAAAACATCGAGAAGGAAAATGACCTTGATCACAAAGTTGAATCAGGTTTAGAGAAATTCACCGAAACCGTCGTAAATGTAGCGCATTGCGCAAAGTGTTCAATTTTTTGCGATGCTCCAACAAGCCAGGCCAAGAACGTTTGATACAATCGCGAATGCTAATCAGCTATGGTTACAAAAAAATACCATGAGGCTTGACGAACATTGAATAAAGCAACACATAGAGGCAAAATCGAAGATGACAAAGATATCAATGAAAACAAATCACATTATAAATCTTTTCTATTTAAAAAGAAGAAAACCTCAAAAAACGCCATTACAACAGCCTTATTGGCCACTGCAAGTAGGGTTATTAACGCCCTTGATGGCAAGAGTTAAGCCTTTGTTGATCAGTATCTAAAAGGGCACTCACTCTTGCAAAAGGCAGCCATTAAGTGGCTTTCAATTAGGGTTATTGGCGAGTTATGTCCTTGTTTGGTCAGTACTCAACCATCTTCCCCCACCCACCAAGGGCATTCACTCTTGCAAAAGGTGTTATTTGCAGTAGCCAATAGAAGCATAAACGACAGCAAGAATAATCTGGAAAGTTAAAGAAATCTATGTGAAGGAAGAAAGTGAATGCTATCATAGACATTTGGGGCAAATAAACATCATTTTGAAAAGAACGAATTCTGCTGAATAAAATGGTAGAAAACTACTCTATAAACAATGCAATCTTCAATAACCCATCTTTTGAGGAGGATATGTTCATTCCTGAACTCGATAACTCAATTACTGATAAACACGTGCGACAAGCATAAAGAAATCTTTAATACAGAATGGCTTTCTGAATCGGAATTTTTATTTTCTTTCTATGAATGTACACTTGAACGCGATTTGTTCGTGTGATCGAATTAGGCCTGTGTGCAATGTGTTTAGCTTCTGAGAAGTTAAACTGCTCTAACGCACAAAGTAAAGGTTTCATTGTGTCATCCACCCCACCCCCCCCCCCCCCCCCCCCCCCCCCCCCCCCCCCCCCCCCCCCCCCCCCCCCCCCCCCCCCCCCCCCCCCCCCCCCCCCCCCCCCCCCCCCCCCCCCCCCCCCCCCCCCCCCCCCCCCCTGTTTAAGATTTCAAATTGTGAATTAATTTCATGCACGCCTTAAGATTCTACGTCAGATTCTGAGGGTCGAGTGCATAGATACGCATAATCTGTACGTTTTCAGGAGCCCTGTTTCAATATTCTATACACATACACACAGTTACACTGCGCGCGCCATGTACGTCAATGTGCGTGCACGCTCGTGTGTGCGTGCGTGTATGTTTGTGTATGTGTGTGTGTGTGTGTGTGTGTGTGTGTGTGTGTGTGTGTGTGTGTGTGTGTGTGTGTGTGTGTGTGTGTGTGTGTGTGTGTGTACATGTGTGTGCATGTTCGCTTTCTCGCACTCATCCAGCTTTGCCTGAAAAATACTAGTCTGATTTATGACCCTGACAGAGAATACTCTCTCTCTCTCTCTCTCTCTCTCTCTCTCTCTCTCTCTCTCTCTCTCTCTCTCTCTCTCTCTCTCTCTCTCTGTCTCTCCATTCATTCCCCCTTTCAGTATGCCTGTGATTTATCACTGTGGTGTTCACAAGTCTTGAACTTTCTTCAAATGAAAACAAACAAACACAAAACGTGCACAATGCAACCTGCATTCATCTTGCGTTACAATCAATGCTATGCCAAACACGGATACAATTCAGTTAACACAGTGCCACCCGTATAATTATCTTTATTTACCTCGTGTTGCAATCAAAGTTCACATACACTACATATGCTGTCAATGCGGTGCGATTGTGACGATGCGAGTCATGATTCAGTCAAGCGAAATTCGTGTATGTGTTCTACTTGAGTATATAGATCGAAAACACTAGAATTACTTTTAGACGGAAGTATTTCACGTGAATCATGTATCACGGACCTTGTCACGGAATCGCATCACATTGACAGTGAATCGTATGTAGTGTAGCAGATCTACATCATCGATGTTCCGCCTCCTTTCTTCTCCTCTGTGCTTAATGTTATGAACTTCTGCTAAAGCTTAAGTGGGAAACTAAACGTTGTTACTTTCTAAATTAAGTATATCGGTTTACTAAATTTAGAAAGTAACAACGTTTAGTTTCCCACTTAAGCTTTAGTAGAACTTCATAAAATGAAGGGCTGTTCATCTGTAATCTGGGGCCTAGTCAAGATGGTGGATATCTTTCTTTTAAAGCTGAAGCAACAGAAACACAATAAAGCATCAACTATACATTATAGACTCGTTCGAAGTTTTGTTTTTGCATAGGCGCGTGGGTAAATATCCCCGTCACTATTGTGTTCCCAAACGATTGGTAATTTTGAAGTAAAAAACAAAACTTTTTGTGTTTTTGATATAAATTCTAAATCACCCATGAACATTAAAGCAAAAATCTTTTCTTCTTCTTCTTCGATCGCTCAGACAGTTTCGTGTTCAATTATGAGCGCAGATGCGTCATGCTGCCGTTACGCGCCTAACTAAGAAATAGTTGGGCCCCGCAAGTCCGACTTCAGCTGGAGGAAATCTTTTTGAAAGTGTTTCATGAAAAAAGGCAGGAGAATGGACCAGTAAGGCAGAAAGATAGTAGATGACAGTAAGCAAAGGGAAAAGGGCAGAGTTAAAAAGAGTGACAGATTAGAGGAAGTTACAAGCACAGAACTTCCAGAAGGTGGGGGAACTATTTATACAAAAGATCCCCCCGGTATCCCCACGGGGTGGGTGGGGGTGGGGGAATCGTTTGTGAAAACGATATTTTTTTCTTCAGAAGGCACTCTTGAAAGGTGAATGGAACCCAACGGGACAATTTGATTTCAGTACAGTGAACAAAACTATATAGCAGGATTTCACCAGATTCATGTAGACAGTAGTATTTCACGAGAATCATGCCTTGCAAATGCTATAGTTGAATGGTTGTACGACACTGGCACGTATGAGTCGGCCCGTTAATTTGTTTTCTTCTTCTTTTTTTGGGCCCCATTTTGCATTGCCTAGATAATTATTACATAGAGCTCTAAAGGTCCAGTCACACTACATACGAGTTCGATCCGATTCTGACGGTGTCTGTGAGTCATGAATCACGTGAAATACTTCCGTCTAAAAGTAATTCTTGTATTTTTGTTTACTGTACTCATGGTGACCCCAATACGGGAATCAAATTCAATGTCTGATACAGAAATGTTAATGTTTCATCAGATTCATGTACAAATATAGTGAACCAAACTAGTAGGATTTCATCGGATTCATGTAGACAGTTGAATTTGACATGGATCATGCCTCACAAATGCCAAACCGCACAGCAATTGCATCGCATCTCGCATCTCGCATGACGATAACATCAATGTTTAAAATCAAGGGTAGTCCTCGTACTGAGTAAAGAGAAGACATAGGCCTTTTTGGCGGAATCCTTGCAGAAACGGTTTCAGAGAACAGTCACGAGTCTCTAATGGTTGTGGTGGTTGGTTGATGGCTCGTCTCACACGTGCCTTTTTGTTTGGTAGCCGAGCTGACGTGGAACTCAACGTCCATTCAGTGACGAGTTCCAGTTGCATCTGACTGTTTGTTCTTTTTATTACAGGAACCTGATAGTGATAGAAATACATGTTGTTAGAATTCACTCTTTCCTCATGGCAACACAGTGACACGTTGGTAATATCAATACTAGTAGATCCGCAGACAACACTCGGAGCTGACAGGGATCCGCAGACGACACAGTGAGCTGACAGAGATCCACAAACAACATTCTGAGCTGACAGAGATCCACAGACAACATACTGAGCTGGCAGGGATCCACTGACAACACACTGAGCTGACAGGGATCCTGAGACAACAGACTAAGCTGACAGAGATCCACCGACAACACACTGAGCTGACATGGATCTACAGACAACACACTGAGCTGACAGGGATCCGCAGACGACACACTGAGCTGACTTGAGATCCGCAGACAACACACTGAGCTGACAGGGATCCACAGACAACACACTGAGCTGACAGGGATCCACATATAACACACTGAGCATACAGAGATCCACAGACAACATACTGAGCTGGCAGGGATCCACTGACAGCACACTGAGCTGACAGGGATCCTGAGACAACAGACTGAGCTGACAGGGATCCACAGATAACACACTGAGCTGACAGAGATCCACAGACAACACACTGAGCTGACAGAGATCCACAGACAACACACTGAGCTGACAGGGATTCACAGACAACACACTGAGCTGACATGGATCCACGAACAACACACTGAGCTGACAGAGATCAGAACATTTTTTAAAGAATTTGGCACCGTATGGTTACCGTATGCTTGTTTCACTATAGTGATTGTTATGTTAACCTTT
>CM065685.1:60655447-60660447 GCA_017654935.2 Phymorhynchus buccinoides
GTAATTGTTCTTCTTCTTCTTCTTCTTCTTCTTCTTCTTCTTCTTCTTCTTCTTCTTCTTCTTCTTCTTCTTCTTCTTCTTCTTCTTTTTTACATTCTTCTTCTCGCCACATAAAAGCAAAACAAACAATCAATCAATATCTTTCTTTATATCACGATGTTCCATCTTGGCTTCCTTCTTCCCTTCTTCCTTCTTCCTTTCTTCCACTACCTTGTCACCAATCTAACGTCTTTTTCAATGAAAAAGCCAACACAGCACACACTTGTCCTTGCCCCTTGTAACGTGTTTGTTCTCTTGTCCAGCCAGTGTTGAATAACAAAATGACTTCCATCAAATATTCTGTCCCTGGTTCAATTATCTCTGGAGAAAATTGCGAAATAAAAGAAGGCGATGCTGCAATACCGGTGACGCTTTCTCCGAGTGCGAGCAGCCTCGAATTTCACAGATACTTGTCTCTGTGACGAGAGATGTACGAGAACGCAATTTAATACGAAAAAGGAGTAACTATTTTTGTCCCCAGAGAAATATGAATGGAAACCTGCTCTCCAGATAATTTGGACCCAGAGAGTCAGAATTCCACGGGGGGTAATTTGTCTCGGTAACACCGGCATTTTAGAAAAAAATATCTGATGATTACATCACTTACACTTGCAGCGTTCAGTCATCAGGGGAAACAACTTTCCCGCCTCTTCAATTTTCTCCAGATAATATGGACCCAGGGAGTCAGACTTCCACGGGGGTCATTTTTCTCGGAAACACCGGCATTTAACTTTTAAAAATCTGATGATTACATCACATACACATACACTTGCAGCGTTCAGTCATCAGGGGAAGCAACTTTTCTCGCCTCTGAATTACCCCGGGTTCTTTCCCTTCGTTCAAACATGGCTCCCTCGAAATGGCTGACGCTTCATCAAGCTATAATCAAGTGGCGGCTGTTAAGTGGGGAATCGAGAGCTCTCCTCGACTCGATGCTTGCCTTTTCTATTTATCTATTTATTGCTTTATTTCTTTATTTTACTTATCTTTGTTATTGTGGCAGGTTGTTTCTTAAAAGGACGTTGGACTTTCACCAATTTCAATCTAAAATTCTACTTTAAAAAACAAAAAACAAAAAAACTTCATTCTTTCTTTCCTTTTTTGTTGCCATCCTTCCTCCGTCTCCTTATCTCCTTCCCCTCCGCGTTCTCTCTCTATCTCTTTTTCTCTCTTTCTCTCCTCCTCCCCCCCCTCTCTCTCTCTCTCTCTCTCTCTCTCTCTCTCTCTCTCTCTCTCTCTCTCTCTCTCTCTCTCTCTCTCTCTCTCTCAATCATATTTTCTTTAAGAGAAAATATGTGAAATGTTTCTTTTATTACACAGAAAATCTCTCTCTCTCTCTCTCTCTCTCTCTCTCTCTCTCTCTCTCTCTCTCTCTCTCTCTCTCTCTCCGTCTCTCTCTCTCTCTCTCTCTCTCTCTCTCTCTCTCTCTCTCTCTCTCTCTCTCTCTCTCTCTCTCTCTCTGTGTCTCTGTCTGTCTGTCTGTCTATCTGCCTGTTTCTCGGTCTCTCTGTCTCTGTCTCTGTCTGTCTCTCTGTCTCTGTCTGTCTGTCTGTCTGTCTGTCTCTCTCTCTCTCTCTCTCTCTCTCTCTCTCTGTCTGTCTGTCTGTCTGTGTCTATCTGCCTGTTTCTCTGTCTCTCTGTCTCTGTTTGTCTGTCTGTCTCTGTCTTTCGCTCTCTCTCTCTCTCTCTCTCTCTCTCTCTCTCTCTCTCTCTCTCTCTCTCTCTCTCTCTCTCTCTCTCTCTCTCTCTCTCTCTCATTCAATCTTATTTTCTTACGAATATAAGCAATGACTGATTCGCAACGTGCCATTGAGTCCAACAGTCTTCGGCACCAGTCAACCTACAAGGAGAACTTAAGTCACAGACAACTTCAAATAACATTACATTTTATTTCCTGTCTTCCTTCTTGTCTTTTGGTTGTAATGAACAAAAGTAATAATGTGGACAATCAGGAAAGCATTATAAACAAAATAGGCAACAAAACCCACAGAGTCTTATCAGACATGGATATCAAAAGGCCTTGTTTTATATTTTCTTCTGCAAGCTGCACGATTTTCGTGTTCAGGAATAAAACAAAAAAGAAGAGTAAATTGCTTTGATGGTATCGGGAAGAAGAAGAAGAAGGAGGAGGAGGAGGAGGAGAATAAGAATAAGAATAAAGAGGCGGAACAGGAGGAGGAGGAGGAGAAGAAAAAGAAGAAGTAGAAGAACAAGAAGGATGAGGAGGGGAAAGAGGGAGAGGAGGAGAAGAAGAAAATGAAGAAAAAGAAAAAGAAGAAGAAGAACAAGAAGGATGAGGAGGGGGGGGGGGGGGGGGGGGGAGGAGGAGGAGAAGAAGAAGAAGAAATGAAGAAGAAGAAGAAGAAGAAGAAGAAGGAGGAGAATGAGGAGGAGAGGAGGAGGAGAGGAGGAGGAGGAGGAGGAGGAGGAGGAGGAGGAGAAGAAGAAGAAGAGGAGGAGAAGAAAAAAGACGAGAGGAGGGGGAGCTGAAAAGGAGGAATATCATCAGAAGGAAAACTGAGGAGGAGGAGGAGGAGAAGAAGGAGAAGAAAAAAAAGAAGAAGAAAGTTTCTGCCTCTTTTAAAAGTTGAATACACAGAACAAACATTGCCGCTCTTCTGTAGATCCACAGTCTGGTAGATCTGCGATTGAGTATTTTGCACATCCAGTCCTCTCTCTCTCTCTCTCTCTCTCTCTCTCTCTCTCTCTCTTCTCTCTCTCTCTCTCTCTCTCTCTCTCTCTCTCTCTCTCTCTCTCTCTCTCTCTCTCTCTCTCTCTCTCTCTCTCTCTCTCTCTCTCTCTCTCTCTCTCTCTCTCTCTCTCTCTCTCGCTCTCTCTCTCTCTCTCTCTCTCTCTCTCTCTCTCTCTCTCTCTCTCTCTCTCTCTCACTCTCTCTCTCTCTCTCTCTCCCTCTCTCTCTCTCTCTCTCTCTCTCTCTCTCTCTCTCTCTCTCTCTCTCTCTCTCTCTCTCTCTCGCTCGCTCTCTCTCTCTCTCTCTCTCTCTCTCTCTCTCTCTCTCTCTCTCTCTCTCTCTCTCTCTCTCTCTCTCTCTCTCTCTCTCTCTCTCTCTCTCTCTCTCTCTCTCTCTCTCTCTCTCTCTCTCTCTCTCTCTCTCTCTCTCTCTCTCTCTCTCTCTCTCTCTCTCTCTCTCTCTCTCTCTCTCTCTCTCTCTCTCTCTCTCTCTCTCTCTCTCTCTCTCTCTCTCTCTCTCTGTGGTGGTGTGAGTTTTAGTTCTTCTCTCTACTTTGATTTGATTCCAGATATTAAGTCCTACTTAAATTAATCATTTGTGATGTTCGGAGGAACCACTATCATGCATGATATTGAATATTGATTGTTGATGATGAGATTTCATTTAATTGTGTTGTCTATGGGTGTGCATAGGGTTGTGCGATCTTAATAACGTCTGTTGATCAAGGTTTGTTCACTTCCAATTCATAAGGAGCCTTGGCCTATTTGAAATAAACTATTTTGCACTCTCTCTCTCTCTCTCTCTCTCTCTCTCTCTCTCACACACACACACACACACACACACACACACACACACACACACACACACACACACACACACACACACACACACACACACACACACACACACACACACACACACACACACACACACACACACACACACACACACACACACACACACACACACACACACACACACAGACTGTACCAAACATGAGTCGAAACATGCATCTGTATCATGAAACTCGGTGGCACAATGCAACAATAGGAAAGAATAAGAAAACGGGACTACACAGGTCGCGTTAGGACCTCAGAACACGAATGTTTTGTAATTTTTCTGCTTCACTCGGTAGCACCGTGCCATGGTAGAATTAACACAGTTTGAACACTATCAGATCACACAATAGTCGTGGTTTCCCCAGTCTTAGGCTTGGTCACGTAGGTGGTTTGTAGAAACGTAGATGTCGGTGTTGAAGACAAACAATGACGTACACAATTAACAAGTGTTCGTGGTTAGAATGGATTGCTGAACGCGAAAATTGAAAGTCAATAATTTCACCTTTAAATTTTTTTTTTACCTCCACGGGAATCGTCGTTCTGGGCGTGGCACGAGTATGATGTTGAAAAGTCCACGTGCGTCTGTTGTAATTTGATATCGAGTCGTGGACAGGCGTCAGTCCGCCATATTTGTTGTTTTGACAAAGCGGACGGTTGAAATGACGATATTGGTGGTTTGAAACGGGGAGTGGGTGGCTTTCTTCAGGTATCCACGTTGCCCAAATTCAAGCTGGTAGCCTGCAGCCCTGCTTGACACTGTGTTGACGGTGACGTCATGACGGGTGCGGTGTGAAATGGCATAACGACCAGCCAGAGACACATGGCATCCAGCTACTGTCGCCATCTTGACACACACACACACACACACACACCTTTGTTTCTCATAGTAATATTTGTTAATATCACGATCTGTAATGCTTTGTTCGTGATCCCTGTACAAAATGGACGAGTCTGTCAAGGGGATTAACTTCTCCTTCAGTACTAGCAGATTAATTCCCTTGACGCAATATGGCTGAACATTCTGACATGACGTATCGCTTCGCACATGTGCACATGGTGAATGCTGATGAACCAGGGACATACATGTTCAGCTAAATGTGTTTCATTTCAAGGAGCGTTCACGGCAAACGGACAGACAGACAGACGAACAGACAGGCATACACACGCACACACACGCATGCACACGCACGCGCGCATAGCGCATGCACGCGCGCACGCACGCGCGTACGCACACGACACACACACACACACACAAGAAGAAGAAGAAGAAAAGAGAAAAGGTGAGAAGAAGAAGTAGTAGTCGTAGCAGTAATAGTAATAGTAGAAGAAGAAGAAGAAGAAGAAGAAGAAGAAGAAGAAGAAGAAGAAGAATAAGAACCAGAAGAAGGAAAAGAAGAAGAAGAAGAAAATGAAGATAAAAGACAAAGAAT
>CM065685.1:60662947-60674889 GCA_017654935.2 Phymorhynchus buccinoides
TTGAAATTTGTTGCATGGTTGGTTGAGGGCAAGATGCAAAAATCCCATTGTGTGCTTAATCTTTTTCCCTGAATAAAAAAGGTTTTGTTTCGATTCGTTTCATCTCTCTCTCTCTCTCTCTCTCTCTCTCTCTCTCTCTCTCTCTCTCTCTCTCTCTCTCTCTCTCTCTCTCTCTCTCTCTCTCTCTCTCTCTCTCATCTCCTTGTGAGTCGTTTATGATTACCTCACACGATGAAGAGACGACCAGGGGAGGCAACTTTGCCGTCACAAATACTGATTCATTCCCTTTGCGTAAACATGGCTGCGCGCAGTGGGCCAACATCTCATCAATCAGCCATCAGACATCAGCTTGAACTGCTGGGAAATATTTTGCAATGGGCATGTTCTCTGTGAAAAAGAAATAAAAAGTAATTAAATAAACAACATCAGTATTAACATCAACAACAGGAATACCAATAACAAACGTAATCCTTAAGGTCCATTTCTTTTATGAATAAATAAACGATAGGGAACACGGGGTAAAAAGCCCATGGGCGGGTAAGAATGTCTATTTTCTTTTACTGAATGAATATCTGTGTCATTATCCATGTGATGTCTACCTGTTGATGTAATATTTTAAATAAATATTTTTATGTTTTTTAATGCATTACTTGTCTATATACACGTGTACGCATGCGGTGCAGTTTCAGTCTCTGCATGTGTGTGTGTGTGTGTGTGTGTGTGTGTGTGTGTGTGTGTGTGTGTGTGTGTGTGTGTGTGTGTGTGTGTGTGTGTGTGTGTGTGTGTGTGTGTGTGTGTGTGTGTGTGTGTGTGTGTGTGTGTGAGAGAGAGAGAGAGAGAGAGAGAGAGAGAGAGAGAGAGAGAGAGAGAGAGAGAGAGAGAGAGAGAGAGAGAGTGTGTGTGTGTGTGTGTGTATGCCAGTGTATGAGGCGTGTGATGGGAGCATGCACGCGTGTTCGCACACGTGTGCATGCATACATATATGCCCAATGCGTGTGTGTCTGTGTCTATAGATGATTATATATGGGTGTTATTGATTTTGCTTTGTTGAATGTTAGTTATGCCTAGTTTATAATTTTATGTTGATAAGTATTTTATTCCACTGTCTGTATTTAGCATATTTTGATTATTGTAATGTTTGATGTGCATTCTGTTGTACTGAATGTATTTAATATGTCTTGCATATTATGTTATAATATGTGTCGAATCACAGGCCTAGCCATGATTAATTTCTCTTTTGAGATAATAAAGTATTGAGTTGAGTTGAGTTGTTGCGTTGAGTTCTTCAACCTGTTTTTTAAATTTTTAAATGCCGTTTTGCACCTGATTTTAAACAAGATTTTTTTTACATTTATAATCGAGCGCACCCGTTTGACAATGCCATCAGATCAACAACAACATAAAAACTAATAAGCCGAATTCTACACTTTTATAAACGTCGGGTTTTTTTTACACAAACATTTAAAAGGAGTTCATTTGTGTTCAGTTAGGATGACAGTTACTAAATTAAAACGAATAGGTAGAATTCCTCACCTTTTATGCATATTATAAGGCCCCGTTTCCCGTTGGCGCTGCTCTGAGAGTGACGCGCTCTCCCGATTCTTTTCAAAGTTGATGCCAGGCTTTGCCCCGGCTACAGCAAGCCTGACAGCAAATTTTAAGCGATTCGGTTAAGAAACGGCGGAGTTATAAGGCCCGTTTTGTGTTTCAGACAGACAGCCAGACACACAGACACACACACTTGCCTTTTTTATTATATGATCAGTGATTTTACACAGTTACTCATATACATCTGTATTGCTACTAATTCGGGAATTTCCTGGTGTTGCACTGCCTCCGGGCATTGCCTGCAGGATCGTTCCCACCATCTTTATTGATGTCCCATATGTGTCTGTCTGTTTCAGACCGGAGGACGTTAATCCGATTTTCAAGTGATTTTCCACGTTCGGGTCAGACGTGGTATAGAGTGTGTGTCTGTGTCTTGGTATATCCTGCTTAGTTGGTTCCTTTGTGAAGTGTCAAGGGATGCAATCATTGTAGGCCCATATACTAGTAAACAAGGTATTGTACACTCCCTTTTGTTAAAAATGATACTTTGCTCTTACAAAGTTTTTCTTTTTCTTTTCGTTTTTGTTCTTTGTCTGTTGCTGAGTATGACCTTATTCTATTGGAACATAATTTGTACAGTTGTGTGGCTTGTTACAAAAGTGCTACTCTCCTGTTATCATAAAGTCCCATTCTCTATTTCCCAACAGTTTGTTTGATTTCCTTTTGCCATCTATCCTACTTATCTCAACATTATGTAATTTGGTCCTGGCTGGCTGCACATGTTCTTTGGATACTGTGTATAATATCTATCCTGACGAATCTTATGACAATTGTAATCTGAGTCACATTGCCAGTTGTCCTATCACTTGGAGTTATCTACTTTATTTTCAACACTTGTTGTAAATACACAACACATGGTTGATTTTATTGTCCTCAGTTACTGACCTTTTCGAGCTTTTTATGAAAGTTTATTGTCCAGACTATCTTGATAATCCATGTTTTATGGAAAGCCGACACTACGGTTAGTTGCTCGATTCGTTTACTATGCTCATTTACATTAGAGTCCCAATCACATGTATTGGTTCTCAATTTATGTTGAATGTTTGTAATGTTTTTGTGTACTTATCTCTCCCCTTTATCTTTCACTATCTTTTGAACAAGAGAGAGACCCCCCCGCTTGAAACCAACAGTCCTGGCTGAATTTATATACCATGTGCTCCTGCACACTATAACCTGATGTCTGTTGACATCCAGGCCCACAGAGCCAGGATTGGTGGTTTCCATGATGGAGCTCTGGCCCTGTGTCGCAAACTGTCATACCTTCGTAAGACTGACATCATGACTTTCTTCATTCTTCACCTTCTCCCAAGTAAACATCACATAGTGTTAGCACTACTCGTCCATATTATCATTTCAAACACTGATCAACATTCTTTGACTGCATACCTAAATCAATATTCCGTTCACAACAAAACTGGTAATGATAATCTCCTGATCTCACTCTCCCAACGGTTCTTTGCTGCTGTATCCGAACTATTACTTATTTTAGCTAATGACGTAGAACGTAACCCGGGGCCCACTAATAAAGCCAATCTATGCATTGTCCACAGCAATGTCCAAAGCCTGAGAAACAAAATGACTCTTTTGGAGGCAGAATCAAAAGAATATGACATTAATACATTATCTGAAACATGGCTTTCTGACTCCATATCCAATGATCTGATATGTATACCCAATTTCCATCCCCCTGTCAGGCGCGATCGACCCCTTGACCATCATGGAGGAGTCGCCATTTATGTCCGTAATTCTTTGTACTGCAAGCCTCGCGCTGACCTCCAAGTTGCAGAATTAGAAGCCGTATGGATAGAAACTAAATTAAATCAAAAGAGCATCTTGATTGGTTCTTTTTACCGTCCCCCCAATGCGCTGGTTCACTATTGGGACCTCATAAGTGATAATTTAAGAAAAGTAAATAGTACATCATTGCCATTTATTGTCTTGGGTGATTTTAATTCCTCAACAACCCTTCTCTTCACCTAACAGGCATTTTGCAGTTGTATAGTCTTCACCAGTTAGTAAAAGAGCCAACCTGAATCACTGACACAAGTTCTACTTGCTTAGATCTGATTATTACCCAATCACCCGAACTTATTGAATCAACTCAGGTCTTTCCCGCAGCCTTCAGCGATCACAGTATTCCGTGCCTACACTTGAAACATGCAATTAAAAACAATGCTAGCTTCAAGAGAACTATCTTCAATTATAACAAACTGAATATAGAAGAATTTTGCCGATTATTACATATTGTCAATTGGGAACATATTTTAAGTATGGAAACTATTGACGATACTACTGAACTTTTCACAGAGACATTCATGACCCTAGCTAAACAGTGCATGCCTACTAAAATTATAACTGTTTACCCAAATGATGTACCTTGGTTAACTGATGATATTCGCTTATTGATAGAGGAACGTAAGTGCATCCATGCTATATGTCAGGAAAGGCATGATTCCGAAATGGACGATATAATATGTCAATTTATTAATGTATAAAATTTGGTAAATATATTATGTTGTAAAACTAAAATGCAAGTTGCAAATTTAAAAAGTAACTCCTTGTCGGAGATATACTTTACCCTTGGTAAAACCAAGTTTTGTAGAGCTGTTTCTTTATAACACGTGTAGCACGTGAATTTCGTAAACTTATTGGGTAACTCGCTCGACTGCTCACACAGCCAGCAGCCAAATAGGACACTGTCTGGTTGTGCACAGCACTGTGTCTGGCGATGTTGAGCTAGAAGGCTGCGCCCTTTTTAAACAGTCGTTTTTTTAACCGGGTTTTTCGGAAGTCCGGTTCCCTTGCAGGGTGTGTGGCCCAGTCCCCCCTGTAACCCCTTCCTGTTGGGTGGACCTTCGACCTGTGGAGCCGGAGAGAGGAAGGGAGACCAGCCTCGCGCTTCTGAGGGAGCCGCTGGTTGAGTGTTGGTGCCAAGGGCACCAACGGACTTGTAAACGTTTGGGTGGAGAACGTTTGGGGAGGAGGTGCAACCAAGTTTGTGACCTCGGTGGAGAAGACGGTGCTTCGCGGAGACAGATAAGTTTTTTAGTTGGTGGTGTCTCGAGGAACGGTGTGTTTGTAAAAATTATCCTGTCAGTGCCTGTCCCAAGACGAACATTTTTTTACTCATACAAAGGGACCAAAGTTGTTCTTGTTTAGTTTAAGAATAAAGGGGTGATAATCGGAAAGTTGTGTTAGTGTGTTAAAGTCCAAGTTAAACTCTGGTTAAGAACGCGCGTGGATGAGAGAGAGACAAAGTGTGTGAGAGTTTGTTTCAGTTTCTTTACAGTGGTGACCCCGTACCCCAGAGTTTGTAGGTTAAATAGTTGTAGAATATAGGTTGGGAATTTTCAAATCATAAATTTAAAAAAAAAATTGCAATAGTTTGTTTTGTATGTGAATTGTATAATTTTGTATGACTTTCTGTATTTAAATTAATTCCCGTGTCCAGTTTACGGGGGCACTTCATTGTAGATATTTTATTTAGGTTTCGAAGTTGCCGAGGGATTAAGATCATTTTTCTTCCTTTTAATTGTGTCTATATTTTTATTTTTTTTATTATTACTCCAACGCTCTCTTTTCTCTCGACTTTCTTTCTGTTAGTCTTTTATATGGTTAGCTTTTTGTGTGGTTATCACCCCTTTCGTTGGTATTGTCTGTGTTGTTACCGGCAGTAGAGTGTGATTGGTGTGTGTATCTTTCTTGTGTGTATGTTTTCTCTTTGAATGCATTGATGATGTATTATATTTGCAATTAATTGAAAAACATATTTTTCGTTTTTGGGAAATAATGATGTTGAGTTGTTGTTAGATATTTTGGATTTAATTAAGAATTGCTGCTTTTGGCCAATTTATTGATTGGTTGTTTGTTTGTTTTTCTGGATAGTAAATGTAACAAGTTGAATTTAAGATTGACTGATTGTCAATTTCTAAACTCGTAACTTGGTAAAACTCGCCTTAGCTTTAATTTCGCTTACTTGTCCCGTTTGTTCGTTTTGTCTTTCTCGTGCGTTGGTGTCCTGTCGTTGTTTTCAGGATGGATTCTGAAAAATTTAAACTTCTTTGTGCGCAAGCAAAGGAACTTGGTTTAGTTGGTGCTGATGTACAAACATTTATTAATAATTTTGTGGAAAGAGAGGATGCTCGTGAGAACGACCAAAGAGCGAAAGAGGAAAAAATTAAGATTAAACAAATGGAACTGGCTGCCAAGGAAAAAATGGCAGAATTGGCTGCCAAAGAAAAAGAAAAAATGGCAGAATTGGCTGCCAAAGAAAAAAAAGATGCTGCAGAATTGGCTGCCAACGAAAAAATGGCAGAATTGGCTGCCAAAGAAAAAAAAGATGCTGCAGAATTGGCTGCCAACGAAAAAATGGCAGAATTGGCTGCCAACGAAAAAGAGGCAGAATTGGCTGCAAGAAGGGAGGAAGCAGGATTAGCACTCAAAGAAAAGGAAATGGAGTGGGATGCTAAAGTAAGGTTGGCTGAGTTGAACGCCCAGTCGGAAAAAAACCCTAGAGAAGATTCTGATGTTAATTCTTCAGGTGCAAGAGGAGCGCGGTACCCAAAGATGCCGTACTTTAATGAGAATAAGGATGATATGGACGCTTATCTTTTTAGGTTTGAGGCCTTTGCAACAAGTGCAAACTGGAAGCAGGAAGAATGGTCCATGTTTCTTTGTGTGTATTTACAGGGCAGTGCTTTGTCTCTGTATCATGGTTTGTCAGCTTCTGGGCCTGTTTCTTATGATATATTGAAGAAGGCTTTGTTGACAAAATTTCAGTGTACAAAGGATGGATACAGGGACAAGTTTCGAGCTTCTCGTCCTGAACCGGAGGAGTCATTCTTGTCGTATTCGACGAGATTTTCGCATTTGTTTGACAAGTGGGTTGACTTGTCTGACATTAAAAAGACATATGACGGTCTTCGTGATCATTTGTTGTGTGAACATATTTTGTCTTCTGTCAGCAAGGACTTAGCTGTATTTTTGAGGGAACGTAATTTTACATCTTCCAAGGATATGTTGGAGGCTTGTGAGAACTACAGGTTGGCGCACCCCAACAAGAGTATGGCGCGCGCGCAGAAGTTTGAAATGAATACTGCTAGTCAGGCGGTTGTGTCACCGCATGTGCATGTACAGCAAGGACCATCACGTTATGCTCTTAATTCGCCTAGTAAATTTTCCTCACTTCAGAGTTACCAACAGCGTGGTAACCAGAATGCTCGCAGAGGTTTTGTGCACAGAGAGAGAATGCGTGGACGTGGACGTGGACGTGGTACTGGTGGTGGTACTAGTACACAAGGTGGTACTCGGGAGGGAGTACAGTGTTTTGAATGTAACGGCGTTGGCCATTACCGAAGAGAATGTCCAACCTGGCTTAAGAAAGGTGCCAGTGGGACTGGTGATCATGCAGGTTTTTCCAGCGCAGGTACCAGGTTTGGTACTGTTTCTTTTTCTGTGCAGGATTCGGTTGATTCTGAGGTTTTATGTTCTTCAGTCTCTCCAGGAAACGCATTGCCTATGTCCACAGGTTGTGTGAATGGTTTTCAGGTTTCAGTGCTCCGGGATTCGGGCGCTACAACAGCTGGTGTACGAAAGTCGCTTGTTCGTCCAGACCAATTTGTAGGTAGGACACAAGAAGTCATTTCCTTTGGTGGAAATAAGAAGGTTTTTCCTTTGGCGTATGTTGATGTTCAGACTGTTTTTTTTCCAGGTTTATTGATGTGTTGTGTGATTGATGACCCAGTCGCAGATCTCATTCTGGGTAATGTTGATGGGGTTGACCCTATTCCAGGCTTGATTATGTCTGATGTTTCTCCTGTAGCTGCTGCTGTGTTGACCCGAGGTCAAGAAAAAAGAGATGAAAAAAACAAAGACAGATTGACAGTACCTATTTCAGATTTGACATTGTCGACTGATGAACTTATTTCTTTGCAGAGTTCAGATCCGAAGCTGCAGAAATATCATGACATGGCTTCATCAGGGGAGACATTTTCTTCTGCTGATTGTTCGTACTCATTTCATGAACAACAAGGAGTGTTGTACCGTGTTTTTTGTAAAAACGATGTTGAGGTTACACAGGTGGTTGTTCCTGAGGATGTAAAGAACAAAGTTCTTTTCACGGCACATGACGGACTTCTGGCAGGGCATTGTGGAGTCCGAAAGACACTTGGACGTGTACAGAATCGTTTCTGGTGGCCGGGTATTTCCCGAGATGTTCGTCTGTACTGTCGTTCATGTGCTGTGTGTCAGAAGTGTTGTGCGAAAGGACGTGTGCCTGATGTACCTTTGTCTAAAATGCCCCGCATTGAACAACCGTTTCAGAGAGTTGCGGTGGACATTGTTGGTCCGTTTTCTCCTCTTTCTGAGGACAAACACAGGTACGTTTTGACATTAGTGGATGTGGCGACAAGATATCCGGAAGCTGTGCCGCTAAAGTCCATTGACTCTGTGTCGGTGGCAGAAGCCCTCTTTGGTATATTTTGTCGTTTGGGATTTCCTTGTGAATTGTTGTCTGACAATGGGTCACAGTTCACCTCACACATGTTTCAGGAATTCCTCACGCTTTTGTCCATAAAAGGCGTACACTCGTCACCCTACCATGCACAGTCTAATGGGGTGGTGGAGAGATTTCATGGCACTATTAAACCCATGTTGCGCAAGCTGATGCAGAACAACCCTAAACAGTGGCATCGTTTGATACCAGCTTTGTTGTTTGCATGTCGTGAAATGCCAAATGCTTCCACAGGTTTTTCGCCGTTCGAGCTGATGTTTGGCAGGAGAGCCCGTGGTCCTGTTGATTTTCTCGCGGATGCATGGACTGGAAGTGAGAATGCGGATGAGGCAAAGCATGTTTGCGACTATGTATGTGATTTAAAAACCAACATAGCCGACATGTGTAAACTGGCTCAAGATTCTGCTGAGGACTCAGCAGCTGTACAAAAGAAGTACCGTGATCGAAAGACTCGACCCCGTTCTTTCCAGGTTGGAGAGGAGGTGTTGGTGTTCTTGCCGACCACGAAGAATAAACTTCTATTGACGTGGAAAGGTCCATACAAAATAGTCGAGATTTTGGACTTTGACTACATTGTGGAAATCGCTGGCAAGAAAAAGATTTTTCATCCTAACATGCTTAAATCTTACTATCGTCGTGCTGTTGCCAGTACTGTTGTTGTGAATGGAGATGTCATTCCATTTGACTGCATTCTGTCTAACCAGTTTGATTTTCAGGATTTTGTTGAGTCTGACAGGAAAGCTCCAGTCTCTGTTCCGAGACCCATGTGTTCAGCGAATGCTTCCATAGCAGTCGTTGAATCTGTCATTCCTGAGGATTGTGTGGTGCTTCCTACAATGGACAGTGCGTCATCAGAGACGTACAAAGATGTAGTGTATTCTCATTCTTTGTCTTCTTCACAGAAAATAGAGATATCTGATGTCTTTTCTAGGTTTGTACCGATTTTGACCTCTAACCCTGGTTGTTGTACATTACCCATTGAACATCAGATACCATTGACATCTGAAACTCCTGTTTTTCGAAAACAGTACCCATTGCCGTTTTCTTCGCAGGGAACCATCAAGGAGGAGGTGTGTTCAATGTTGAATATGAAAGTCATTGAGCCGTCACAGTCTCCATATTCTGCTCCAGTGGTCCTGGTTAAAAAACCAGATGGTTCCACCCGTTTCTGTTGTGATTATCGTGAGCTTAACAAGATTACTTGTGCAGACGCGGAGCCCATTCCTGATACAGATGATTTATTCATCAGATTGTCCAGGTCGAATTATTTCACCAAGATTGATTTGACAAAAGGATACTGGCAGATTCCAGTCTACGACGCGGACCGTCACAAAACCGCATTTCAGACTCCGCTGGGTCTCTTTCAGTGGGTCCGGATGCCGTTTGGACTCGTCACAGCTCCGGCAACATTTGCGCGGATGATGAGAGCGTTGCAGTTGGGACAGCATGCTGTGTCATTCTTTGATGACATCCTGATTCATTCTTTTGGATGGCAGGATCATCTTCGTGATGTTTGTGATGTGTTGACCAAGTTACAATGTGCAGGTTTGACGGCCAGACCAACAAAGATTTTTGCCGGTTTTCGGGAACTTGTGTTCCTAGGACATAAAGTTGGAAGTGGAGTGTTGCGTCCTGAGGAGAAGAAGATTCATAAAATCTTGCACATTCCCACTCCTTCAACTAAAAGACAAGTTAGAGCATTGTTGGGTTTGGTTGGATATTACAGACGTTATATCCGTGATTTTGCCACACTTACTGCACCTATCACCGACTTGTTGTCAGGAGCGAGTAAGAGGAAGTTTGTGTGGTCTGCTTTGTGTCAGACTGCCCTGGACGAACTTCAGCGTCAGTTGTCCAGTAGTCCAATACTACTGATTGCGGATTTGGACAAACCATTTGTTGTTCGTTGTGACGCAAGTTCTGTTGGTGTGGGTGGTGTGTTGTTGCAGGATCATGATGATGTGTTACATCCTGTTACATTTGTTTCGAGAAAGTTGTTGCCTCGAGAGACCAGATACAGCACAATTGAGCGAGAGTGTTTGGCGATAGTTTGGGTGATTACCAAACTGGGTCGATATCTGTGGGGACGATCTTTTGTGTTGCAGACTGACCACAGACCTTTAGTGTATTTGTGCTCTTCGGCGTTCAAGAACTCCAGGATCATGAGGTGGTCCTTGGCGCTGCAAGAGTACAACTTCGTTGTGAAGTCAATCTCTGGCGCAGAAAATGTTATCGCAGATTTTCTCAGTCGTTAACTAAGACTTGAGATGAAAGCTGATTTTGAGAGAATGTCACATTTTGATGATATTTTGTGTGTGGACTAAACTTAGTTGATGATTGAATCACCTAAAGTATTGCTGATATTATGGTTGTGCGTGTTCATATCACGTCGGATTAGTTGATTGAAAAAGTTAAGATGAACTTCTTGTGACGCATACGTTTTTGGATTTGTTATGTCCTTTGATATATGTCTATGTTGGGTATGACTGTGTTCATGACTTAAATTACTTCGTTAATTAGTTGGCTTGTGTGAATATTTCACATGTTTACATTGAATATTGGCATGGATAATTTAAATCAAAACGTTTGTATCATTATATGAATGATACTATGATGACTTTTTTGTGCTGTATTAAGTCATACTAAATTGGTATTTAGTTGACTGAATATTTGAAAATATTGGGAAATTGTTTTTGTTTTTTTTAGGCGTGCTTAGTTAAGAAATTGACATCTATGGATTTGCCTTTTATTGGTATGTTATTTTTTATGCCTTGCCTGACAGACCTTTCCTAATGTTCCCAGTTGCTATATTTAAAGATCGCAAGCGTTCATTTTTTTTTTGGGGGGGGTACTGTCAGGAAAGGCATGATTCCGAAATGGACGATATAATATGTCAATTTATTAATGTATAAAATTTGGTAAATATATTATGTTGTAAAACTAAAATGCAAGTTGCAAATTTAAAAAGTAACTCCTTGTCGGAGATATACTTTACCCTTGGTAAAACCAAGTTTTGTAGAGCTGTTTTTTTATAACACGTGTAGCACGTGAATTTCGTAAACTTATTGGGTAACTCGCTCGACTGCTCACACAGCCAGCAGCCAAATAGGACACTGTCTGGTTGTGCACAGCACTGTGTCTGGCGATGTTGAGCTAGAAGGCTGCGCCCTTTTAAACAGTCGTTTTTTTAACCGGGTTTTTCGGAAGTCCGGTTCCCTTGCAGGGTGTGTGGCCCAGTCCCCCCTGTAACCCCTTCCTGTTGGGTGGACCTTCGACCTGTGGAGCCGGAGAGAGGAAGGGAGACCAGCCTCGCGCTTCTGAGGGAGCCGCTGGTTGAGTGTTGGTGCCAAGGGCACCAACGGACTTGTAAACGTTTGGGTGGAGAACGTTTGGGGAGGAGGTGCAACCAAGTTTGTGACCTCGGTGGAGAAGACGGTGCTTCGCGGAGACAGATAAGTTTTTTAGTTGGTGTCACGAGGAACGGTGTGTTTGTAAAAATTATCCTGTCAGTGCCTGTCCCAAGACGAACATTTTTTTACTCATACAAAGGGACCAAAGTTGTTCTCGTTTAGTTTAAGAATAAAGGGGTGATAATCGGAAAGTTGTGTTAGTGTGTTAAAGTCCAAGTTAAACTCTGGTTAAGAACGCGCGTGGATGAGAGAGAGACAAAGTGTGTGAGAGTTTGTTTCAGTTTCTTTACACTATAGCAAAACAAACAAACGATCCTGAAGATTGGCAAAACTTTAGAAAATTTCGTAACTATGTCACAACTAAAGAGAGAGAACGGCAGTCCGAGTTCTATACTGATATTGATGAAAAGGCA
>CM065685.1:60680389-60685389 GCA_017654935.2 Phymorhynchus buccinoides
CGTGACCCGGACCCTTTTAAGAGTGCAGAAAGTTCAAGGCCGAACATCTTTGACTGAAGAGGGTTTCTTTTGTGAAAGAAGAGTTAGTTCCTGTTGTCCTCTTTTCTTCCTTCCGTCGCCGTGAAGTGGGGTCCTCCTATGGTGCGCCATTCACAATGACATAGTTTGAGATGTCTGCGCCTTATTTGTGGCGGTTTAAAGACCCCCCACGTCCATGTGCGAAGACTGCGTTTGCACGTGTTTTCCCTCTCTTGCTGGTAAAGAATCTTAAAGACCCAGTGACGCGCCCTTGTTGGGTTTTTTCTGGGTAGCTGTGACCCACATCCACATTTCCCCAACTTGAAATTGAGGCTGCTCTTTAAACTGATGTGTCGGTTTGAATTTGGGGCCATTTATATGGGAGTGAGACTTGGTCAAAACAACATTTCTTTCCAGTTATAAGAGGGAAAACACGTGAAACCCGTGATTTTGACACGTGATCTGGTGGATCTTTAAGAAATCTTCCGAGCAAGAGAGGAAAAATACACATCGACGTGGTGGGTCTTTAAAGGGCCAGCCACACGTCCACTGACAGATTACGTAATCTCCAAGAACAAATGCGATTGGCGCATCGAGATCACGTGATCGAATCGTATCGTACAGTCGTGCGAATTTTAGTGGACGTGTGGCTGGCCCTTAAACGTTGGCGTCATTTCTGCGGGCGTCTCTAGACTGTATTGTATGAAAGATTACAAAGCAATGATTTATCCGTTCTCCCTTCGACTGTCTATAGAGTAAAAACAATCAAAAACACAGGAATACAGAGTAAGGCTTCCCCCTTGCATAAAGACACATTGACCCGCCAAGACTAAGTTCCTTGTTTTTTTCTGGGTAGCTGTTACCCGCATACAAATTCACCCAACTTCAAATTGAGGCTGCTCCTTAACATGACGTTTCGTTTTCAATTTGGGGGCATTTGTATGGGAGTCAAACCTGGCCAAAACAAGATTTCGTACCAGCTATAAGAGGGAAAACTCGCGAAACCCTTGATTTTGACTCGTGATCTGGTGTGTCTGTAAGTGTTGTGTGCATCAGTGCATTCATGCATTCAATACGACGTTTTGTTCATCTTTTTCTCCCAAAGTATTTACTTTGACTAATGATCTTCTAGAATAATAAATTGTATATTATGAATTTCGATTTGGGATGTTCAAGGTGCATGAGGCCAGACAGTCATACACCCATACTTCTGTTCGAATAAGCTAGCATCGAAGACAAATCGGGACCAATACATTGAATTCTTCTTCTTCTTTCCTCTTCTTCTGCGTTCCCAGGCCATATGGCCATAATGGGTAAGGTACATAATTAGGTGTCCGGTTTTCAGTTTTCACTGGTCTTCCCGCTGCGCACAGACGACACATTCCGATTTCGGAGGAGCTCAAAGGAGAAACATTATTTGGAAGTTTTTTTTTTTTTTTTAAAGGCAGGAGAATGGGCCAATAAGTCGGAAAGATAGTAGATGATAGAAAGCAAATGAAAAAAGCAGAGTCAAAGATAGTGGCAGATTAGAGGAAGTTGCAAGCACAGAACTTCCAGAAGGTGGGGGAACTATTTGTAACGAAAGACCCCCCCGGTATCCCCACGGGGAGATTGAATTATATTGGCCTAGCCCTCTCCCTCCATACCCCTCATTCTGCCTTTCTCTCTCCCACATTTGTTAGTCTTAGTAGCCTCTTCACACCTCCCCGCCCACCCACCCTCTCCCCTCTCTCCCATCTGTCCACTTCACACACACTCTCCGCGGACAGAAAGGGTGGGGAACCCTGACCGCACCAAAGTGAGTCCTGGGTGGTGCAACGGAATTGCGCCTAATTAGTCCCCGAGCCGAAGGTTCGGGGAACTATTGTTTTTGTCTGGTCCGTCCGTCCGTCCGTCCGTCCGTCCGTCCGTCCGGCGTCCGTCCGTCCGTCCGGCTATTCGTCCGTTTTTCTCAAAAAACTATTCAGTCTATCATCATCAAATTTGGTATACTAGTTTGCCAAGATGCAAGCTATCCACTGATGTATTTAGTTTTACATTAAGGTCAAGGTCGCGCCAGTTACGGGGTTCAAACCCCGAAACACATAATCGCTAATATCTCGCGAAGTTTTGCATGTATTTTAATGCAGTTTTTTTCACAACATTTCTTGATGAATGGTCTATAACACAGTTGTCATGAATTTTTCTGTGCACTCGTGTGCGCATGATCGCCCGCGCTCAAATCACGGGTCCGAACCCCAAGGCTATATATAAAAAAACTATTCAGTTACGTGCTGTTTTGATGCGTTTTTATGTAGTTACGTGCTGTTTTGATGCGTTTTTATGTATGTGTACAACCGACACATTCCGATTTCGGAGTAGCGATGCTGCGAGGGGACTTTGCAGCCGCTCGGCGTTGCACTTGTTTTTAATTATTTTTTAATCTCAATTGCCCCTGTGTCAATAGGAACTGTTCGGAAATAATTAAGGGGAGTAATGTCATGGTGTGTGGGAGTGATCTTGCCTAATTCAATCGGTCAAACAGGGGAAGTTACTCTACCATCAGGTAGATCCCAGCTCTCGCCTCGTGTGTTTGAGCAGACATACTAGCACTTAGATCACCGTGCGTCATTCTAAAAAATTTATGTCATTTATATTTGTACGTCACATTTTGCAAGTTTTATCAGTTTGTGTCAACTGGCCACCCCTAATTTTTCTTTAAAAAAATGTTTGCAAGTCGCTGACTCGCATCCTGCGGTTTCAATCTTCGACACCATTGTTGCATTGTTGCTATGGTATTTGACCGAGTAATGGAGGTAAACAACTCTAATTTTCATGAAGTGTTCTCCCCTAGGGGTTTTTTCTCTCCGAAAAACGTCTATTGCGCCCCTTGTAGTCACCCCCTAAAATGGCTGAAACGGTTCGTGAGAAAATTAAACTTAAGAGAGGTTTTGCATAAATTGAGAGTTTTGTTTCTGAAGACAGAGCCAGCATACCTTTTACCGATGCAAAAAACGGCAATTCAATAGCTTTTTTGTAGTTTTGACTTCTAAGATGCACCAATTGCAGAAACCAGGCGCAATTAAGTAAATTTCAAATAGGCGAAATTGGCTGGTAACCGTCCTGGGCTATCTTGTACTTAAAGACCTCCCCAAAAATAAAATCGCATTACAAATTATCACTGAGAAGCAACATGCTGTCATTCTTGGGAAAGGGATAGGGTTAGGATCAACCCACTACTGTAGAGTTATGTTCATAAAACGGAAAGATTCAGACTTCGAAATCAAGAGTCGTAAACGTGAGGTAGGGTGTCTAAACTACAAGTTTGCGGAGTTTTGAATGATACAAGCATGATCTTCTTAAAACTCTTTCACCGCCAAAGTCGCATTTTAGCACCACAGTGGATTTAACACCTAGGTGCATCAAATTGGGACCTATTATCCAAAGACCCTTTGTCCACAAAGTAAGGAAGACCTGAAGCTGTCACAGGAACAATATCAGATTTTGGTTCTCTAACCACCATTAATAAAAAGCTATGGCTAAGCAAAAAACAATAAGTTGTTCCCATGGATTGCCAAAGGACCTAACGCTTTCCCACAAACCAAAACTGAATGGACATCTTTTGGACTAACCACCATTCTAAAAAGCTATGCTAAGCAAAAAACAATAAATGCATATTTATATAGTTGGATAAATGGATATTTATATAGTTGGATAAATGGATATTTATATAGTTGGATAAATGGATATTTACATAGTTAGATAAATGGATATTTACATAGTTAGATAAATGGATATTTATATAGTTGGATAAATGGATATTTATATAATTCTGTCGATCACAAAGCGCTTTACGATCAGCATTTAAACACACTCACACGCACACACACACGCACGCACGCAACGCACGCACGCACGTGTAGGATACGCGCGCAAATGAACGCGTGCATGTACACAGACATGCACACCCTACCCATATACATTTCATCAAACGCATAGATGCACTTACTCACTGACACGTCATGTATGGCACTATGTCATGTCAATTTTTAGTTCCTGGACAACGGGTTAAACCTGAAACGACGTAGCTTTTGTTATTAAATCTTTTCTTTTGGGTTTCCATTTCGACTTTGCTTTAATTTGTCTCTAAAATGTGTTTGAAGTGAAGGTACCATGACCAGGGTAAAGCCTACCCCTATTGGCCGCTGCAAAGAACACCTTTTGCAAGAGCGAATGCCCTTGGTGGGTGGGGGAAGATGCTTGAGTACTCACCAAACAAGGGTATAACTGTCTCGCCAATAACCCTATCTTTGAGGCCACTATCTAATGGCTGCGAAAAATGACTCTATTTTGCAAGAGTGAATGCCCTTTTGGATACTGACCAACAAGGGTTTAACTCTTGCCGTCAAGGGCGTTAATAACCCTAGTTGCAGTGGCCGATACTCTCGTCACGAGGACTTCAGAACATCTTGTGCTGAGGAATGTCACTAAAGGCCCCAACTGACTCACAAGGTTGCATTACTGGAAGCCAGTGCAAACGCCTCACAGACTAGTTTGAGAGTCATAGATAGGCCTAGTAGAAAGCGACTGTACTAAAGCTGTTCCTAGACAAACTAGGCCGACAAAGAGAAAGAAGCTGAACGTGAATAAGAGAGGAGAGAGGGATAGAGAGAGAGAGAGAGAGAGAGAGAGAGAGAGAGAGAGAGAGAGAGAGAGAGAGAGAGAGAGAGAGAGAGAGAGAGAGAGAGAGAGAGAGAGAGAGAGAGAGAGAGAGAGAAGGAGAGAGGGGAGAGAGAGAGAAAGAGAGAGAGAGAGAAAGAGAGATGGTGAGAGAGAGAAGGAGGGAGGGAGGGAGAGAGAGAGAGAGAATAAGAAGGAAAAGGGAGGGAGAGATAAAAAGAGAATGAGAAGGAGAATTAGTGAGCCGTTGAGAGAGAGACAGACAGAGTGGAGAGAGAGAGAGAGAGAGAGAGAGAGAGAGAGAGAGAGAGAGAGAGAGAGAG
>CM065685.1:60695389-60705389 GCA_017654935.2 Phymorhynchus buccinoides
AAAGTACTCCTCGCTATCTCTCCGTGGCTTCCTCTGTCTCTAAGTCTATCTATCTGTTTGTCTCTCTGTGGCTTTACATCATTCAAATATTCCTCTCTGTCCCTCTCTGTCTCTATCTGTTCCATCTTCGTTTAAACTGGCAATGCCTTTAGCTTGTGAAAACTCTCAAGACATTTAGTAACATTATCTATGTACATAAACAAAGCTCTCTTAATCAGGAATCAATGTATTTCTGAAATGTAACAACTGCACGATGTGTTGCTTAAAAAATATTTTGTTTGTCAGTATTGTTACGGGCCAGAGGCCTAAGCATTAAACTATGTTTGATTGTGACTTTGACTTTGACTCCGTCTCTCTATATCTGTCTGTCTGTCTGTCTGTCTGTCTGTCTGTCTGTCTCTCTCTCTCTCTCTCTCTCTCTCTCTCTCTCTCTCTCTCTCTCTCTCTCTCTGTCTGTCTGTCTCTCTTTCTCTCTCTCTCTCTCTCTCTCTCTCTCTCTCTCTCTCTCTCTCTCTCTCTCTCTCTCTCTCTCTCTCTCTCTCTCTCTCCCCCCCCCCTCTCTACTTACGGGTAGTGGATTATGATATTGCATTTACAACGATTGTTTCTAATAATATATCTAAAGCGCATTTGTATATTATTGCTTACTTTTTGTTTGGTTGTTTTATATATTTTGCCCCCCCCCCCCCCCCCACCTTCCCATTGTATTGTGGCCCAAGGCCAATGTACAATTAAAACAATTATTTCCGAGTTCCGAACTCTCTCTCTCTCTCTCTCTCCCTCCCCCCTCTCTCTCTCTCTCCCCCTCTCTCTCTCTCTCTCCCTCTCCCTCTCTCTCCCTCTCTCTCTCTCTCTCTCCACTCCCTCTCTCTCCCTCCCTCTCTCTCTCCCCTCTCTCTCTCTCTCCCACCCCACTCCCCCTCTCTCTCTCTCTCTCTCTCTCCCCTCTCCCCCCTCTCTCTCTCTCTCTCTCCCTCCCACCCCCTCTCTCTCCTCCCCCTCTCTCTCTCTCTCCCTCTCCCACCCCACTCCCTCTCTCTCTCTCTCTCTCTCTCCCCCTCTCTCTGTCTCTCCCCCTCTCTCTCTCTGTCTGTCTCCTCTCTCTCTCTCTCTCTCTCACCCCACTCCCTCCCTCTCTCTCTCTCTCTCTCTCTCTCTCTCTCTCTCTCTCCCCCTCTCTCTCTCTCTCTCTGACAACATCAATCCACACTGATGCCAAAGCTTTCTCTCCCACAGCAGATCGTCAGCACGCGGGGCATGCGCAGTGCATACTGGACACATTAGCACGTGCACGCCGTCACCCTCATGTATGTCTGTCTGTCTGTCTGTCTGTCTGTCTGTCTGTCTGTATGTATGTATGTATGTATGTATGTATGTATGTATGTATGTATGTATGTATGTGTATGTATGTATGTATGTATGCATGTATGTGTGTATGTATGTATGTATGTATGTATGTATGTATGTGTGTATGTATGTATGTATGTATGTATGTATGTATGTATGTATGTATGTATGTATGTATGTATGTATGTATGTATGTATGTATGTATGTATGTATGTATGTATGTATGTATGTATGTATGTATGTATGTATGTATGTATGTGTGTATGTATGTATGTATGTATGTATGTATGTATGTATGTATGTATGTATGTATGTATGTATGTATGCATGTGTATGTATGTATGTATGTATGTATGTATGTATGTATGTATGTATGTATGTATGTATGTATGTATGTATGTATGTATGTATGTATGTGTGTGTGTGTATGTATGTATGGATGGATGTATGTATGTATGCCTGGCTGTCGTTTCCGACAATGACTGCCAGATAGCAGAGAGGGCAATTTGGTGATACCAGGCAGCGGGATTTCTTCCAGCTCTTATCGACTTTTAACTGCCGTTGGATTTTTACGGGTCAGACTAGCTTTAAGTCCCCATCCGAAGGACTCGGCGTTCAGTTCGATTTTCCTGTCAAGCTAGAGAGAAAGGGCGAGGCTTTGTCCAGTGTACATCCCCGCTCTCTCGGCTGAATATAATTATTTGAGCACAGATGGTGTTGGGGAAGGTCCCCAAAGGCCAACCAATCCCTTTGGCTGCAACACTATAGTCACACACACACATACGCACTGACGCATTTGTTGTTGCTGTTGTGTTGTCCTTACCCTGACTTAAAGACTCCAGGGATCATCCCACAGCCAAAGCACTTGAACACTATGGTACAAATACACCAGCTAGGGATGAGAACATTACGTGTGCGTGACCGTTTTTTGATGACGCCGCCACATGGATAGCCACACTCCAACTTCGGAGGAGCTGACGCATTTAAAACGTACGACACGAAAACAAATTGCAAACATTACCCTCAGCAAGAGAAACGACGGAAGGGGAAGGAATACATAGCAACAAAACCTAAACTGCGCATTAAACAATACGATGGCTTGGAGTCAAAACGGACTATCTTTAGATAGTCCATTGACGTATTATTGAACATATTGTGAAAACTATTAACTTGTTTTATTTTTTAACTGCAGAAATATAAAAAGCATAATCCCCATTTTATATTATTTGCAGTCTTTTCTAAGTTCTTAGTTTTTTGCAATAACATCAATAATAAGTCAATGGACTATCTAAAGATAGTCCGTTTTGACTCTAAGCCATCGAATTTGGTTCTCCTCGATTCTAATTTCCTTCGATCAAAGATACCGCGTGAGTTAAGTTTCTTTCCTCCAATTTTCTTGGTTATTTTGCCTCCGATTGTTTTCTCTCGATTTTCCCAAGCAAAAATACCCCAAAGAACAGTGACTTATCACAACCTCATCACTCCCTCCCAAGTGTGGGTGTTTTTTTTATTAGTCCCCGAGCCGAAGGTTCGGGGAACTATTGTTTCTGTCTGGTCCGTCCGTGCCTCCGTCCGTCCGTCCGTCCGGCTATTCGTCCGTTTTTCTCAAAAACTATTCAGTCTATCATCATCAAATTTGGTATACTAGTTTGCTAAGATGCAAACTATCCACTGATGTATTTAGTTTTACATTAAGGTCAAGGTCGCGAAAGGTACGGGGTTCAAACCCCAAAACACATAATCGCTAATATCTCGCGAAGTTTTGCATGTATGTTAATGCAGTGTTTTTCACAACATTTCTTGATGAATGGTCTATAACACAGTTGTCATGAAATTTTCTGTGGATAAGCCCGCTGTGCCCTAGGCCCTTTGTGTCACAGGCCCGATATGTCCCACTTCTTTCCGGCCGTCCATCCGTCCGTGCGTGCGTCCTGTTTTCAGTTCTCAATGGTCTCCCCGCTGTGTGTACAGCCGACACATTCCGATTTCGGAGTAGATCGGCGATGCTGCGAGGGGACTTTGCAGCCGCTCAGCGTTGCACTTGTTAAATTTATTATTTTATTTTTGAGAAAACAGAAAGTCAGCAAACTAGCGGGTCGACATGTTTTATCAAGTCTGTTTCCTCTCAACGGAAACCGTTAAGGGTCTGCTACACTGCATACGATTCGCTGTCAATGCGATGCGATTGTGACGACGCGAGTCATGATTCACGTGAAACACTTCCGTCTTAAAAATAATTATACTGCTTCCACTCTATATACTCAAGCAGACCCAATACATGAATTTCGCACGAATCATGACTCACATCGTCACAATCGCATCGCATTGACAGCGAATCGTATGTAGTGTAGCAGGCCCTTAAAGACAAAGGGCGAGTTAGTGTTAATGGGCAGCTATACCGCACACGATGCGATTGTGACGATGTCTGTGAGATACTTCACGTGAAATACTTCCGTCTAAAATAATTCTGGGTTTTTTTCCCTCCCCATTCTACTCGCATAGACCGCAATACGACACGAATTACGTAAAATGTCTGATACAAAAATACAGATATTTCATCAGATTCGTGTACGCGGGGACTACAACATTACATGGCGAACAAAACTAGCAGGATTTCATCAGATTCGTGTACGGGGGAACTACAACATAACATGGCGAACAAAACTAGCAGGATTTCATCAGATTCGTGTACGGGGGGACTACAACATAACATGGCGAACAAAACTAGCAGGATTTCATCAGATTCATGTTAGACAGTAGAATTTCACGAGAATCATGCCTCACACAAATGTCACAATCGGATCGCAGCGTATGCAGTGTGGCTGTCCCTTTAACTACGCGTGTTGCCAACAATGTTTAGGGGAAGGCGGGGCATCATTAGGCTGCGTGAAATCAGTGATAAATCCGCACCAGAACGCAGAATGCAAGATCAGCGCGACAAGACAAGGGGGGGGGGGGGGGGGGGGGGGGGGGGAGGGGGGATTGTTGGGATGGGGGAGTGGGGTGTGCACGGCACAAATCATTTCCGTTCGGCTTCCCTCCACCCCTTCCTGTCCCCCCACCCCCACCCCACCCCCATTGAGAAGCAACATTCTGCTGTTCTGTGGAAAGGACCTTCTTCTTCTTCTTCTTCTGCGTTCCCAGGCCATATGGCCATAATGGGTAAGGTACATATGTGTCCGGTTTTCAGTTTTCAATGGTCTCCCCGCTGCGTACAGCCGACACATTCCGATTTCGGAGGAGCTCAAAGGAGAAAAAATATTTGGAAGATTTTTTTTTGAAAAAAGGCAGGAGAATGGGGCCAATAAGTCAGAAAGATAGTAGATGACAGAGAGCAAAGGGAAAAGGCAGAGTCAAAGAGAGTGGCAGATTAGAGGAAGTTACAAGCACAGAACTTCCAGAAGGTGGGGGAACTATTTTTACGAAAGACCCCCGGTATCCCCACGGGGAGGAAAGGACCAATACAATACAATACAATGCAATACAATACAATGCAATACAATGCAATACAATGCAATACAATACAATACAATACAATGCAATACAATACAATGCAATACAATACAATACAATGCAATACAATACAATACAATACAATACAATGCAATACAATGCAATACAATACAATACAATGCAATACAATACAATGCAATACAATACAATGCAATACAATACAATACAATACAATACAATACAATGCAATACAATACAATACAATACAATACAATGCATACAATACAATACAATACAATACAATACAATACAATGCAATACAATACAATACAATACAATACAATGCAATACAATACAATACAATACAATACAATACAATACAATACAATACAATACAATACAATACAATACAATACAATACAATACAATGCAATACAATGCAATGCAATACAATACAATGCAATACAATACAATACAATACAATACAATACAATACAATACAATACAACAATACAATACAATACAATACAATACAATACAATACAATACAATACAATACAATACAATACAATACAATGCAATACAATACAATACAATACAATACAATGCAATGCAATACAATACAATGCAATACAATACAATACAATACAATACAATACAATACAATGCAATACAATACAATACAATACAATACAATACAATACAATACAATACAATACATACAATACAATACAATGCAATACAATACAATACAATACAATGCAATACAATACAATACAATACAATACAATACAATACAATACAATACAATACAATACAATACAATACAATACAATACAATACAATACAATACAATACAATACAATACAATGCAATACAATACAATGCAATACAATACAATACAATACAATACAATACAATACAATACAATACAATACAATACAATACAATACAATACAATGCAATACAATACAACAATACAATACAATGCAATACAATACAATACAATACAATACAATACAATGCAATACAATACAATACAATACAATGCAATACAATACAATACAATACAATACAATACAATACAATACAATGCAATACAATACAATACAATGCAATACAATGCAATACAATGCAATACAATACAATACAATACAATACAATACAATGCAATACAATACAATACAATACAATGCAATACAATACAATACAATACAATACAAAACAATACAATACAATACAATACAATACAATACAATACAATACAATACAATACAATACAATACAATGCAATACAATACAATGCAATACAATGCAATACAATACAATACAATACAATACAATACAATGCAATACAAATACAATACAATACAATACAATACAATACAATACAATACAATATAATGCAATACAATGCAATACAATACAATACAATACAATACAATGCAATACAATACAATGCAATACAATACAATACAATGCAATACAATACAATGCAATACAATACAATACAATACAATGCAATACAATACAATACAATACAATACAATGAACAATACAATACAATACAATACAATGCAATACAATACAATACAATACAATACAATGCAATGCAATACAATACAATACAATGCAATACAATACAATACAATACAATACAATGCAATACAATACAATACAATGCAATACAATGCAATACAATACAATTCAATACAATGCAATACAATACAATGCAATACAATACAATACAATACAATACAATACAATACAATACAATACAATACAATGCAATGCAATACAATACAATGCAACCCAATGCAATACAAACCCAGTGCAATGCAATACAATGCAACCCAATGCAATACAACCCAGTGCAATGCAATACAATGCAACCCAATGCAATACAACCCAGTGCAATGCAATACAATGCAACCCAATGCAATACAACCCAGTGCAATGCAATACAATGCAACCCAATACAATACAACCCAGTGCAATGCAATACAATGCAACCCAATGCAATACAACCCAGTGCAATGCAATACAATGCAACCCAATACAATACAACCCAATGCAATACAATACAATACAATACAAGTGCAATACAATACAATACAACCCAATACAATACAAGACCAGTGCAATGCAATACTAATTCAACCATGCAGCAAAATGTATTAAAAAAAAACGCGAAACAATAAACCAACAAGAGGGAGAGGAAAGGGGGTCATGGGGGTGGGGTCATGGGGGTGGGGGCTGGGGGATACAATGGACGAAACAATAACAAGAGGAAGTAGAAAAGGGGCGGAAAGTGCAGGGCGGGAAGGGGTGAAGAGGGGTGAAATTGGGGATGGGGATGAGGGGTAACGGGTCGGAAAGTTACTTTAGGTTTGCCTTTCGCTCCATTTTGCTCCGGCCACTCTGGCTCCGGGCTAATGGAATTATTTGCATTGTTCCAGCCGGACACTAACCAGCCAGCCCACGGACTCCGGGGTGGGGGTTGGGGGGGGATGCCCTTCTAAGCCCCTGGCCCATGGGCCGACAACAGGCCCCACCAACAAGCCCAGCGATCTCGCCGGCATCGGGATCATCCCGATGATGTGTATGTGCTTTTTCACGACAAGTCGCCGTAAAAATCAGGTCCGACAAACCGCGGGCGTCGACGTTAATTCTCTCCCTTGGTTTTATCGCGCGTCTTATTGAGTTAGCGCGCCGGCAGAGGGCGACACGGGGCGAGGTGCCAAATCAATCAATTCTCTCCCCTTTTCTTTCTTTTTGCCCTCCCCACCCTTTCTCCCCCCCACTCCCCTACCCCCTCTTCCCATCAACCCACAAACGTCGTTTACCCGGTACCCCCCCCCCCCCCCCCCTCCACCCCCCTCCCACACACACACTCATCCTCGTGTTTTTGCCAGAGAAAGTGGGAAAAAGTTTCTGGAAGTTCGTTTCGGAAGTAACTGAAATCTGTATCGTGTTTCTGTAGTGGTGATTCTATAACGACAAAAGTATTTACCGTGTTCTTTTTAGAAGTTCATCATCTTTGCTTGGCAATACCATAGGATAACATTACGTTCAACAGTCTCCTTTAGGTTGTAGGGCGGTTTATAAGTGTATTTGACGATGTTGGCTAATGGTCGCAGTACACGTGGCTATTTTCCGCTCTTTCCCCATAGCGGCATAGTGATACGCTTCTTCTTCTTCTTTGTTCCCGGCCATGTCAGACGCTCAGACCCGTTCGGTGGATGTAGGTCGCAGTCAGCTGCAGCACTGCAGCAGGGCCCCGCAGCTCGTCCCGGAGTGTTACATGGCCCCACAGCTTGTCCCGGAGTGTTACAGGACCCCGCAGCTTGTCCGGAGTGTTACAGGACCCCACAGTTTGTCCCGGACTGTTACAGGACCCCACAGTTTGTCCCGGAGTGCCACAGGCCTGGGCCATATTCCGTGTCTCGGGGTGAGGAAAGTAGGGCAGTCCTGCAAGATGTGGTCTGGACTCGTGCCACAAGGACATTCGTCTGTGTGGGAGATTTGTAGACGATAGAGAAGGGAGAGGAGTTGACAGTCTCAAGATGGCGACCTGCTGGGCACGGTCCAGCTGGTGGATGCTGTCCTGTTCAGGATCAAGCTGCAGACGCTCCCTCCATTTTGTTCTGAAGTGGCCACGAATAATTGCCTTTGCTTCTCCATATGCCATGGAGTGTGTAGACTGATCCAGTGTGCTGCCCATTTTGGAGAGTCTGTCTGCCTGTTCATTGCCACCCAGACCACAGTGGGAGGGGATCCACTGCAGGATCAGAGCTGATTTGCTGCTGAGCTCTTGCAGCTCCTTCCTGATGTCTTGCAGGATTTGGTCTCTCTCTCTTGACTGGAGGCTTTGGAGGACAGCACGACAGTCACTCTGTCAGAAAGACTGTTGTTTCCTGCGATAATGACGCGCAAGTTACATTATGACTAACGCATCAGTGTTGTCGTGGGGGAAGAGTGAAAAATAGCAATATGTACTTTGACAATAAGATTTTGGCCAGTAGGCCTACAGGTGGCCATGTGATCTGGAACAGCCCACCTTTCACTGTCCGTCATGCACACACTCTGTCCTCTTTCAAATCGAAGCTCAAAACTCGTCTCTTCTCTCTGTCATGTCCCTAGATATCATTGAATACCGTAATGAGCGACTTAGCTGGTTCTTTTGCCCGCCAGGTGTCATAACGCTCGAGTGGGGCTAGTCCTCCAGAGACTCTATCCTCTCTTACTGTTGGGGGATTCTCTCTCTCTCTCTCTCTGTGAAGAGAGAGATTGAGAGAAGAGACTCTCTCTCTCTCTAGAGATCTATCTATCTCTCTCTCTCTCTCTCTCTCTCTCTCTCTCTCTCCTCTCTCTATCCTCTCTCTCTCTCTCTCTCACACACACTCTCTCACTACGCCCAACTAAGAATATAGCGTGATAAGCCCCTAGTGGTTTGACTGCCCCCTGGCGGTCAAATAATCGCCATATGTTTGTGTATTTGGCGGTGAGCCTTTTGACAGATTTACAGGGTGATTGTTTTGCAGTGTGTGTTGCGTGCGCGCGCGCGCGCGTGTGTGTGTGCGTGCGTGCGTGTATGTGTGCGTGCGGGTGTGTGCGTATGTCATATATAGATATGTTATGTGTACAGCTGAGAAGGACTGCAAAAGTTATCACACACTGATACAAGTGTTTGTTTATTTGTTGCTTTGATTTCTTCTACTGGACCACTTCCTGTTACACGAATGTTTTGTCATGTAATAGTTTACTTTGATTAATTAGAATCTGAACGTCGTTTCATAATTGCATTATGTTGTCAAGAAAAAATATCTTGTTGCAATTAAGTTAGCACTGTATCAACTTAGTTTGTCTGAATGAGGTGAGAGTTGTCCCAAAATGCAAACTGGCTAATGAAAGATGGCATTTGATTTATCAATTACACGCAATTGCAGTCTGGGCGAAGAAAGTAAAAACTGCTACTAGCTGGGAAAAAACCGGTCATTTATTAAAACAAAAACACAGAAATGTAGACATGTCATAAAAACATATCACGTGGAACGAAGTTATTAACCCGCTCAACCTCCTAATCAAATAATTATAAAAACAGAGAGAGGGAGGGGTAAGACAGAGAGAGAGAGAGAGAGAGAGAGAGAGAGAGAGAGAGGGAGCGAGAGAGAGAGAGAGAGGATGAGAGAGAGAGAG
>CM065685.1:60710389-60712889 GCA_017654935.2 Phymorhynchus buccinoides
TGATGTCACATTTTGCCAGTTCTATCATTTCCCTTATTTTTCTAAAAAAAAAATGTTTGCAAGTCGCTGACTCGCATCCTGCGGTTTCAAGCTTCGACGCCATTGTTGCATTGTTGCTATGGTATTTGACCCAGTAATGGAGGTAAACAACTCTAATTTTCACGAAGTGCTCTCCCCTATGGGTTTTTTTCTCCCGAAAATCGTCTATTGGCGTTTGAGAGGGTCCCCAGATGCTCACCAATTCCTATGTAGCACCAAACAGCCTGAATGTCACCAAGAGTGATTACTTCGCAGCCTACAAGCCTTGCGAAGAATGAAGCCAACTTTCTTACTTCCCACCTGGAAGGTGAAAAGGCGGAAGGCGGGAAGCGTTAAGTATGGTAGCAGAGGCAGTGAGTGGAAAAAAAAGAGGCAGTGAGTGAGTTCACAATGATCCCCACCTGTAGTGTAGGTGAAAGGGTGGGAGTATAAAAAAACCGGCTTCAGTCAGCTGCGGACTGCGAACTCTTTGTACATTCAGGCGTTTTGGTAGCACTAGTCGCCACACAACATAACCTACTGAACCGATTTTGATAAAATCGCAGTGTTTTGATTGATCTGAGCGCCACATCCATGCAACTCGTACCTGTTTTGAGAGGTGTGTGTGTGAGTGTGTGTGTGTGTGTGTGTGTGTGTGTGTGTGTGTGTGTGTGTGTGTGTGTGTGGGCGCGTGCGTGCGTGCGTGTGCGCGTGCGTGCGTGTGCGTGCGTGTGTGCGTGTGTGTGCGCGCGTGCGTGTGTGCGTGTGTGTGTGTGTGTGTGTATTCAAATGCCTTTTATGCATAATGGTTTTGCAATGACGAAGGCGTCCTCAATAAATTGCTCGTGACTTTGCGATGAAAACTGCGCATTGTTGTGCGTTATTTGAAGGAGCATGTAAATGCTGAAAATGATCAATGACGTGAACAGAACATGGCCCTATCATGTATGCAGGGGCCCTGTCAGGGTTGGAAAATGGTGAACATTTCACCAGGCGCAATAGGGCATTTGCCACGAGTGTTCGTTCTCTATACTAGACTACTAATTTGCCCGCGCTCGTTCTGCCCGAGTTACGCTAACCTTTCTAATTCAACTCTCTAAATTCAACTCAATGAAATTCAAGGTCGCCGGCACGCGGCAAATGCCCTATTGATGACCACAACAGACGCAACTGAGTACCGGCTGTCAAAATCACGTATTTCACGTGTTTTCCTTCTTATAGCTGGTAAAAAATCTTATTTTGACCAAGTGTTGCTCCCATACACATTGAAAACGAGGCATCACTTTAAAGAGCAGCATCGATCGTATACGAGGTAAGTCTAAATGCGGACCACATCGACCCAGAAAATACCAAGGGACTTAATCCAGCCGGCTCTGTGGGTCTTTAAAGATGATGAAAGTATGAGAAATTTAGTTGTACCGCCCTTTTTTGTATCCCCCCCCCCCCCCTCCCATTTATCCCCATGTGCAGTACAGCCCAGGCACGCATCAAGGGCATTTATCAGGGGTCGTGGACAGACGCACGATATGGAGGAGGACAGGGGTCAGTGCAGGTCAGTACACGGGAAGGAGAGAGAGAGAGACAGAGAGAGAGAGAGAGGAGAGGGTAGAGGGAAAGAGAGAGGTAGGGAGGGGAGAGAGCACTGGAACACTGGAACACTGGAGATTTTATTGTCATTACCACGCGGGTCGAGGTAAGGGGAGGGAGAGAGAGAGGGGGGGGGGGGGGGGGTGGACACGCTATTGTCTTGTTGAGATGCTAAATCACCCTGTAAAGCTTTAAACATCCCAAACAAGGAAACACAGAGGCGCCGTGTTTCTCTGGCTATTTCCTGATAACAATACAATGTTCACAGCCCATTTCCCCTCGTTATCTCCCAAGCCTCCTTAGGTTTTACCTCTGGCACTGTTCTCTGGGAGGTGAGCCTCTATTACACTTATCTGGCAAAATGATAGTGAAAATTTTGTTTTAAAGCAAATGACACCACGCTTTTTCTTTTTTTTCCAAAAAAATATCATGTTGTTTCCTACAGAGACTGACTTTTGTGAAAGAATGCCAATGAATTTAGGAATGTCCAGAATGAAGAAAAATGCATCATTTGGTATTTGGTATTTTTACTTTTAGGCCGGGTTCACATTAGACGCGTAAATTCCGTACGGAAAACCCCAAATATGTGGAAGAAAGAAGGATAAAAGTTTACGCATATAGGGGAAATTCGGACATGTGCGCAAATCTTTTCCCTTCTTTGTTTCACTTATTTATGGATTGCGCACGGGTTTCCGCATGGAATATCCGCTTATGTGTGTACACGGCCTTATAATCTCTGTGAAGTTCGGGTTGCTCCCACCTGGCGAGAACGTCGCAGCCAGAGGCGCGCCACCCATTTTGTTTTTATAATTGGCACGTGATTTTGTGTGTGTGACTGATGAGGAAGTAAAGGGGTTGGAGGTGGGGGGATTTTGACCAAATGACAACTTTTTCG
>CM065685.1:60725389-60732889 GCA_017654935.2 Phymorhynchus buccinoides
AAAAGGGCAGGAGAATGGACCCGGTAAAGGCAGAAAGATAGTAGATGACAGCAAGCCAAGGGAAAAGGCAGAATCAAAGAAAGTGATAGATTAGAGGAAGCACACAGCCGACACATTCTGATTTCGGAGGAGCTCAAAGGAGAACATTATTTGGAAGATTTTTTGTTGGGCGGGAAAGGCAGGAGAATGGGCCAATAAGTCAGAAAGATAGTAGATGATAGAAAGCGAAAGGAAAAGACGGAATCAAAGAGAGTGACAGATTAGAGGAAGATTAAAAGCACAGAACTTCCAGAAGGTGGGGGAACTATTTATACAAAAGGCCCCCCGGTATCCCCACGGGAGGGGGGGGGGGGGGGGGTAGTGAATATTAAAGTAATGAAATATACCAATTCGTTCTTCGGGAGGTGGAGGTGGGGGGAGAGGGGGGGTGGATATCCGTCGGGGGTCCGGGGGCCCACACAGGCCGCCAACAAGCCCCGGATTTTTTGTGTTGCAATTTACTTCATTTAGTTCTTTTTAAGGCCAAATTCGAGTGTGTGTGTTGTGTGTGTGTGTGTGTGTGTGTGTGTGTGGTGTGTGTGTGGTGTGTGTGTGTGTGCGTGTGCGTGTGCGTGTGTGCGTGTGTGCGTGTGCGTGTGCGTGTGCGTGTGCGTGCGTGCGTGCGTGCGTGCGTGCGTGCGCGCGTGCGTGCGCGCGCGCGCGTGCGTGCGTGCGTGCGTGCGTGCGTGCGTGCGTGCGTGCGTGCGTGCGTGCGTGCGTGCGTGCGTGCCTGTGTGTGTGTGTGAGTGTGTGTGTGTGTGTGCGCGTCAAAGTCAAAGTCAAAAATACTTTATTATCACGTTAGGTGAAATTACAGTGTGGTCTCGTACAAGCACAATACAAGCAAGGAAACACACGTGTGTGTGTGGTGTGTGTGTGTGTGTGTGTGTGTGTGTGTGTGTGTGTGTGTGTGTGTGCGTGTGCGTGCGTGTGCGTGCGTGTGCGCGTGTGCGTGCGCGTGCGTGTGCGCGTGCGCGTGCGTGTGCGTGTGCGTGCGCGCGCGCGTGTGTGTGTGTGAGTGTGTGAGTGGGGGGGGGGGGGGGGGGGTCGGGAACCTAGGACCCCCCCCCCCCTAGATCCGGCCCCTGTTCTGCCTTGTCCTACAGTGGAACCTCCCTTATAAGACCTTCGAAAATCATCTAAAACGAGGTCTTATAAGGGAGGGGTCTTATAAGGGAGGTAATGTTAATACTTGCTAAGAAGGGCAGTGTCTCAGAGAAGTAGGTCTTATATGGGAGGGAGTCTTATAATGGGAAGTCTTATAAGGGAGGGTCCACTGTACCGACCATGCCTCCTAGATAGCAGAGGAGTGAATGCTATTCTGAGGGGCTGGGCCAGTATATGTGATGGTGCGTGGGAAAACCAGACATAAGTCGTTCAGAATGTTTTTGAGTAAAAGGCACAAAATACTCAACAATCCCCCCAAATACCAATTTTCTATTTAGGGCATATTTGTCTTTTTTTAGATTAAATTTTTGTTCATGAATATCCACGACATGAAAGACAATTTTGAATTATTTCTTTGCTTATTTTGTGTGGGGGTTTTCCCCAAAATCGAGTCAATAGAAACTAATTAAGAGGCAAATTTCTGTCTTCTATGTTTAGATTTCTGCGAATGATGTATCTCGAATGTTAAACTTCAAGTGGCTATAAAATAAAAACTGGACCAGATAACTCAATTCTGTTTTGACGAGGAATCGTTGCTCAATCTTGTAACAAACAAAATATGACCCTATGCCAAAATTCCATTATGTCTGTTTTCCCCATGCACTATCACATTTGTTTACAGCGGCGAACTTTTGCCTTGGGTCAAAATATGGATTCCACACACGATCTTTAGTGATTCAGACTTCAATTAATGCACTATTTGGTGGTGGTTTTTTGGTGTTTGGTATATTCTAGTCACAGAGACTTATCTCTGTGAAATTCGGGCTGCTCTCCCCTGGAGAGCGCGTCGCCGCAAGTGCAGCGCCTACCCCATTTTTTGTTGTTGTGGGGGGGGGGTGGGGGGGGTGCAGGGTGAGGAGGGGGTGTGGGCACACTTGGAAAACCTAGCTATCAATTTGGCCATACCAGGCAGCGGGATTTCGCTCTGCTCTTACCGAAGCGTAATGCTTCTTTCTGTTTTGGATGCAAAGATATCTTTATTGTGAAATTGTAACAAGAAATCTCTCTCTCAGTACTAATGAAGCAGAGACAGAGACAGAGAGAGAGAGAGAGAGAGAGAGAGAGAGAGAGAGAGAGAGAGAGAGAGAGAGAGAGAGAGAGAGAGAGAGAGAGAGAGAGAGAGAGAGAGGGAGATAGAGACAGAGAGAGAGAGACAGAGAGAGAGAGAGAGGGAGAGGTAGAGAGAGAGAGAGAGAGAGAGAGAGAGAGAGAGAGAGGAGAGAGAGAGAGAGAGAGAGAGGAGAGAGAGAGAGAGAGAGAGAGAGAGAGAGAGAGAGAGAGACAGAAGACAGACAGACAGACACACAAACAGACAGACAGACAGACATTGATTTGACGCAGGGGACTCTTGAAGTTAAGCGTCGCATCTGAAACAGAGCAGTGATCTCAAGTCGCCCAATACGAGTGACACCCCCCCCCCCCCTTTTCTTCCCCTCCATCTCTCTGATGATCACCCCCGACCCCCCCCCCCCCCCCCCCTCTCTCTCTCTCCTATTCTGCCCTTCCTCCTTCCCCCTTGCTTTCAACCAGTCTTTTGCACGCTCTTTGCTTTGCGCGTGTCGATATCAAAACTGTATGTCTCTTGGAAAGATAGTAGATGATAGAAAGCAAAAGGAAAAAGGCAGAGTCAAAGAGAGTGGCAGATTAGAGGAAACTACAAGCACAGAAATTCAGAAGGTGGGGTGAACTATTTTTACGAAAGACGACGGGGAGAGACGCGTGGAGGGGGCGCGGTCGTCCGGTTCCCCCGTATGGAGGCACGAGGCATCCACCCCACTGCCCCTTTAGCAACAACAAGTCTTGATCGAGACACGACAAAGGCACGCACGCGCCAGTCTCTCACGCGCAAAGCGGCGCTGGTTTAGCGCAAAGTACTGGCACTGCGGGCGGGCAGCAGACACGGACAGCACACGCGCTCGCACACACACGCACGTGCATGCGCGTGCCCGCCACACACGCACACAGAGAGAGAGAGCGAGAGAGAGAGAGCGAGAGAGAGAGAGAGAGAGAGAGAGAGAGAGATTGGTAACATCAGGAAGCAGGCAAAGAGAGCAAGCTGCCACGTGTTTCTGTTATTGTCTTGTAGTGCCGAAAGCGCACCCCCCCCCACCCCACCCCCACCTCCTCACTCACCCCCCCCCCCCCCAACCCTGGTTTCCAACCAACCCACCCTCCCCCTCTCCCTCCCTCCCTCTTCTCTGACACAGGAGAGTGACTAGCCCTCCCAGCCGACACTTTGAGTAGAACTGTGTGGGAGAGACAGAGCGTGGAGGAGAGATAGACAGATACTGAGAAAGACAGAAGAAGTGAAGAACAATTATTCTATTGCGTGATGTGATTTATTGGGCAGAAAATCTTCTATTCTTGAAAAGAGGTGATTTTCTTTTAATCGATGTGATATGTTGTTTTTGTGTGTGTTTTTCGAGGTGCAATTGTTTGTTGGGACAGACAATTGTTTGTTGGGACAGACAATTGTTTGTTGGGACAGACAATTGTTTGTTGGGACAGACAATTGTTTGTTGGGACAGACCATTGTTTGTTGGGACAGACAATTGTTTGTTGGGACAGACAAGAAAACTACTTATGTTTGTCGGAGAGCAGCTTTTCTATCAAGAAAAAACAACCAACAATAATTTTAACTTTTATTTTATTTACTAAAAATATTTTATTGTTATCGTTTATGGCTTAAGCAAATCTTTATTCATTTGAAAACGATCAAACAGAAAGACAATGAGAGCAACAACTCGCTCGAAGCTTATACCGTGCTCCTTAAATTAACATCATAGTTGGACAATTGATTGAACAGATGGAGACTGCATTTAAACCAAGTAATGTAATGATGAACAAAATTAACGGTATTGTTAATCAATATCATTTAAAAACGTATTACAATTGTGAATACAAAAGAAGAATTTCAGAGTGAACAAAATAGAAATAATAATAATAATAATTTTAAAAAAATCAATCAATAAATTTACAAATTTGTGAATTTGGGAGAGACCAAGGGGAACACAAAGCATTAAATGATCCATAGCACAACGTGAAATTTGCTTCTGCCGTTTTCAGTGTTTATATTAAAAGATCACACAAACTATGCAGCTCGTGTTAGACAACAATCAAACAAAGCAACGCAAAAAGCATCGTGCTGAAGATTGGGACTGTAAATTAATTCTGACCAAAAATAAAAACGAAAAAATAATTATTCCTAATCCAAGTTATTCATTGCATAAATCAAATTCAATCTGCTTTTCAAGGAAAAAACACACACAAAAAGACAAGTTAGTTGACACATAGCTAATCGCAGGATTCTGTGCCAGCTACTTGCAATTTCATTGGATGGCGACAAGCGGCCATTTTGATTGTTTTTCATTTCTAACCCTAACCCTAATCCTATCCCCCTAACCCTATTCGGACCTGGATTTTTTAAAAAAAAGTAGGAGTAGCAGCGAATTCAAAACTTAAAGACCCACCAGGTCACATGTCAAAATCACGGGTTTCACGTGTTTTCCCTCTTATGGCTGGTAAGAAATCTTGTTTTGACCAGGTTTGACTCCCATACAAATGTCCCCAAATTGAAAACGAAACATCATTTTAAAGAGCAGCCTCAATTTGAAGTTGGGGACATCTGCATGTGTGTCACAGCTACCTAGACACGTCAGTGTGTCTTTAAAAGAAATCATTGGCTGTGCTAGGGTCAATGAGAGTATCTTAATACAAAGAGGGGAACGCTTGTCTTCAAATAAAAACCCACTGCAACTCCGGTTCAACTAGCGTATTAGCTGCAGATTCATATTAAACTTCATTCAGAAAATGTGTCATTTGGAACCATGTGAATTGCACCCGAAAAGAAGAAAGCAAAACAAACAAAGAAGTAAACAACACAAAACATAAGAAAGCAAAACAAACAAGGAAGTAAACAACACAAAACATAAGAAAGCAAAACAAACAAAGAAGTAAACAACACAAAACATAAGAAAGCAAAACAAACAAAGAAGTAAACAACACAAAACATAAGAAAGCAAAACAAACAAAGAAGTAAACAACACAAAACATAAGAAAGCAAAACAAACAAAGAAGTAAACAACACAAAACATAAGAAAGCAAAACAAACAAGGAAGTAAACAACACAAAACATAAGAAAGCAAAACAAACAAAGAAGTAAACAACACAAAACATAAGAAAGCAAAACAAACAAGGAAGTAAACAACACAAAACATAAGAAAGCAAAACAAACAAAGAAGTAAACAACACAAAACATAAGAAAGCAAAACAAACAAAGAAGTAAACAACACAAAACATAAGAAAGCAAAACAAACAAGGAAGTAAACAACACAAAACATAAGAAAGCAAAACAAACAAGGAAGTAAACAACACAAAACATAAGAAAGCAAAACAAACAAAGAAGTAAACAACACAAAACATAAGAAAGCAAAACAAACAAGGAAGTACAAAACAAAACATAAGAAAGCAAAACAAACAAAGAAGTAAACAACACAAAACATAAAAAGCAAAACAAACAAGGAACACAAAACATAAACAAAGAAGTAAACAACACAAAACATAAGAAAGCAAAACAAACAAAGAAGTAAACAACACAAAAAAGGAAACAAAAAATAAGGAAACAAAACAAACAGGAAACAAAACAGACAAAGAAGTAAACAACACAAAACAAATAAGGAAACAAAACAACAAGGAAGTAAGGAAACAAAACAAACAGGAAACAAAAAGACAAGGAAACAAAACAAATAAGGAAACAAAACAGACAAAGAAGTAAACAACACAAAACAAATCAGGAAACAAAACAAATAAGGAAACAAAACAAACAAAGAAGTAAACAACACAAAACAAATCAGGAAACAAAACAAATAAGGAAACAAAACAACAAATAAGGAAACAAAACAAATAAGGAAACAAAACAAATAAGGAAACAAAACAAATAAGGAAACAAAACAAATAAGGAAACAAAAAAACAAATAAGGAAACAACACAAAACAAATAAGGAAACAAAACAAATAAGGAAATAAAAACAAAACAAATAAGGAAACAAAACAAATAAGGAAACAAAACAAATCAGGAAACAAAACAAATAAGGAAACAAAACAAATAAGGAAACAAAACAAATAAGGAAACAAAACAGACAAAGAAGTAAACAACACAAAACAAATAAGGAAACAAAACAAATAAGGAAACAAAACAAATAAGGAAACAAAACAGACAAAGAAGGAAACAACACAAAACAAATAAGGAAACAAAACAAATAAGGAAACGAAACAGACAAAGAAGTAAACAACACAAGCAAAGAAGTAAACAAAACAAAACAATACAAGAAAACAAAACAAATAAACAAGTAAAGAACATAAAACGAAGACATAGAAATGGGAAAATAAGCAGGACAGTCTCCACATGCATTTCTGGCACCAGACTTTCACGTTCCTACAAGTCAACCATCCCCACCTGGTGAAAAGAAAGGACCGAAAGTATCAGGTATACCAGTCAATCGTTTCCGACCATGACTGCCAGAAAGCGGAGGCGACAGTTAGCTATTCCGACAGGCTGGGCTTAAAAATGTTTTTATAGTGGAGATGCCTTGCCCAGGGTACATCCCCAATCTCTCGGTCAAACGCATTTGAGGACACAGCTGGTGTTAGGGGAATGCTTCCAAAGGCCAACCAATCCCCTTGGCTGCAGCACCAGAGCCAGTGCAAACACCACATCATTTTAGAGTCATAGTCTTCCACACACACAAAAACTAAACTACCATGATTTTCCATTACTGTAGAAAATCATGTATCGTACAGCTCTCATGTTACTGATGGCCCCATGACAGGCTAATGTCAGGTTAGGTTAGGTTAGGTACATCATAGTCACAGAGGCGTCTCTGTGAAACCCACCTGGAGCGCGCGTCGCAGCCAGAGGCGCGCCACCAATGTCAACTAATGATTAAAAACCATTTGAGCAAAGGGCAGTATTAGGGAAAACCATTTATAGTACAGCTCTCATGTTACTGTTGGCCCCATACTACAGGCTAGTAGTGTCAACCAGTGACAGAAGCCATTTGAGCGAAAGGCCAATATAATCACCAGCACGTGGAGAAAAGAGAAGTCAGAATGCATGAGGTACGGTGCCAGAGACGGTGCCTTGAGTCCACTTAACTGGCTGACGTTAAAGACCCCACAGTGCCAAAGTCAACCCTTAAAGGCCTAGCTAGCCACACTGCGTACGATTTGACCCCTATACGATACGATTGTGACGATGTCTGTGAGTCATGATTCACGTGAAATACCTCCGTCGAAT
>CM065685.1:60745389-60747889 GCA_017654935.2 Phymorhynchus buccinoides
TTTTCAAAATGGTGGGCAATGTAAACAAACACCCACGCAGACAAAAATAATTAATGACAAATTTCAACACAAATATCACTGAACTCACAATATTTTAATGATGAATCCTCTGTCCTTCCTGCATGCCGGTGTCATGAGAAATAAGTACCTACCGTGAAATAAGTACCCTTCAAAAGCGCACTAGAGCCATTCTTCTTTCATGTGATAAATAAGTCAACTATTATTTAAAATATTGATATTTAAGTGCTCAATCTACACGGAAAGAACCAAGAAATAGAGCGGGAGGGTGTAAATCTACATTTTTGCCGAGAAATCGATATACAAAGCCATGTCACTTAGTTTCGTATTTTTCAAAATGGCGGACGATATAAACAACCATCCGTGCAAACAAAAATAAATAATAATAAATATTAGAAAAATATCCCTGACTTCTCAGTATTTAATGATGAATCTTCTGTTCTTCCTGCATGCCACAAGACGCCTCTGAATGTATTTAGGGGCGAATGTTTCCCAAACACCAAACAATTTGAATGAGGAAAGAGGCATCATTTCACGCGATAGATATTCCATGCGACACCGGTCTGTTTTGAAATGGCTATTATGATTGGTTGACATTTGCATGAAGTACGAACGAACGAACGAACGAACGAACCCTGTATTTATACAGGGTAATGAGATAAGCATACATTTTTAACACCCAGCCCTGTGGTAAAAAAAAATATCGAATAAACAACAATAAAAAAAACATGCAATGAAAGAAAATAATAAACAACAACCATGAATAAAAATGTAAAAAGTGAAAATGATTTGGAGAGAGAGAGAGAGAGAGACACCTTCTCTTTGGAGAGAGAGAGAGAGAGAGAGAGAGAGAGAGAGAGAGAGAGAGAGAGAGAGAGAGAGAGAGAGAGAGAGAGAGAGAGAGAGAGAGATGACAAATAATCCAACATTTTTATGGGCATGTGTTTCATTAGTGTCCAAACATTTTAAAAATCAAATGTCAAAATATAATTCTTAAGATGTCTTCGAAAAGATGAACAACGTGATATTTCTTTCAAATTAGTAGGTAAAGAGTTCCATAAGGAACCTCCAGAATAATGCAGACTGGATTTGAATAACTCCAAGCGGGGTCTGGTAGGGCCTTCAGTAAAGCGAGAGCTCGCAATAAAATGATTTTTTTTCCTAATCTGTACAGCAATAGAAAAATCCTGGTCCAGCTTAAGGGCCAGCCGCCACACTGCATACGATTCGACCCCAGTGCGATCCGATTGTGACGTTTGCGATTCTCGAGAAATAGTACTGTCTGGACGAATCTGACGAAATCTTACTACTTTGTTCTCTACTTTTGTATTGGTTACATTGTGATGTGTAACATTTTTCATGTGCCCTGGGGGAGGGTTGAAATAAACGTTTTGACTTTGACTTTGAAGTCCCCCCCCCCCCCCCCCCCCCCCGAATCTGATCAAATATTCTGTATTTTTTTTATCATACCCACACACATTCAAACACACAGTGATTCGTGTATTGGGGTCTACATGAGTACAGTGAGCGAAAGTAGTGGAGTTAGTTTTTTAGACGGAAGTATTTCACGTGAATCGTGACTCACAGACATCGTCACAATCGGATCGTATTGGGATTCAATCGTACGCAGTGTGGCTGGCCCTTCAGTCTTCTGCGAGTTCCTAAAATTAATGGCTATGATTCTCAACCTGGGGTGGTGTGGTGGATTTGCTCTTAGTGCTGCAGCCCCAGGGATTGGTTGACGTGCGAGGACCATCCGCCCCAACACCAGCCTGCTGTCCTACGGTCTTCCTGCCCGGGAGACTGTGGATGTACCCCGGGCAAGGCATCTCCGCTATAAATAAAACTCCAGCCTGGGTCCTCCAGATTGATTTACAGTAAGATAAATCTGGATTATTTAAAAATTCGGGACCTTGCTGATGTTGCACTGCCTCTAGGATCGTTCCCGCCACCTTCTTTGGCCACTGCAACTAGGGTCATTAACGCCCTTGACAGCAAGAGTTAAGCCCTTGTTGATCAGTATCCAAAAGGGCATTCACTCTTGCAAAAGGCAGCCATTACGTGGCCTCAAATAGGGTTATTGGCGAGAGTTGTTCCCTTGTTTGATCAGTACTCAACCATCTTCCCCCCACCCACCAAGGGCATTCACTCTTGCAAAAGGTCTTTCTTTGCAGTAGCCAATATCTATTAATGTCCCAAATGTGTCTGGTCCAGAAGGAAGGACGTTAAACACACTTTCATCATCCAGATTGGCATCAGCCTCCTCTACAATGTGTTATTGTTATGGTCGGGTCAGCCTTACCTTACGGCTGTGTCAGACCAATTAACATAGGCTAGAACACCAAGGCTATATCAACATGTTATGCGGGATTGTCTTTAGCCATGACAAGCTCCTAGCATAACATATCAGTCTCCAAATAATCCCCCGATGCCGGAGCTTGGCTGACCATGTGGCGGGGTAATCAAAAACGGTCACACACGT
>CM065685.1:60752889-60755389 GCA_017654935.2 Phymorhynchus buccinoides
TAGTTTTGTTTTGTCTCTTGTGAATAAAATAACGTCACTTTACACTTGTCGTGTAGTTGTTTGTTTGTTGTATGTTCCAGTGACGTTGCAGTCTGTTTCAGTTGGGTTTTTTAAGTATTGATTTTTGTGGGAAAATCAAGCGTTAAGGTATTTTGCTTGATAATTGAAACTACATTTATGCTGGACCTATACAAACAAGCGCGAAATCGCAATAGTTTGTGGCACGCGGTCTATTTTTACCACTCCAATCATGAGTTACCTCCCCTGGATTTTCAATAATTTTAATCTGTAAACCAGAATGTTATCTCTGCACCATTTCGTAACTTTTTATATCTTTTGGAAAACATTTAAAACTATGTATCCTACTTATACTCATCAAAAGAAGCACCGCATACTCGTCGTGTCTGTTGTAGTGTCTGTATTACGTATGTTTATTATTTTGTACGCTTTTAAAATACATCATTTTAAAGAGCGGCCAGAAATGTAGCCTCGATTTGAAGTGCGACAATTTTGTCAAAATGTGCGACAATTTTGGAACGACAGACCGACAGACCGACCGACAGACCGACCGACCGACAAAGTGAGTTATAGGTTTGTGGCTTGAGCCACAAACAAAAACACAGAAACCAGGAACACTATTATTTTCATGAAACCACTTCTTGCCATGTTGGCTAAAGGTTGAATATATTAAGGAACATGAGCTTTCAAAATAGTAACAAACCAATACATGTCTGACACAACCGTTTCATCAAAACAACAAAGCTACAATTAAAAGTCGTGGGTAGAGTTTCCAAAATTTATTAGAACCAACAAAACTTTTAATATAACAATTTTTAAAAAAAAGTAAGTATACCATTTTGTGAGAAATTTTTTTTTAAACGAAGAAAAATGTCAGTCCTATGTTCATTTTGTTTGTTTTAAAATTGCCACCCATATTTGGGTTAACAAACTTTGGCCAGTCCTACTATATATTTTGGGCTAAAACAAATTGCCAGTCCTATATTTATTTATTTATTTATTTATTAAGAAGATTTTTTTTATAGCGCATACCTTTAAGCTCTATGCGCTTATATTGTGGGTTAAAAACAATTGCCAGTCCTATATATTTTGGGTTAAAAACAATTGCCAGTCCTATATATTTTGGGTTAAAAACAATTGCCAGTCCTATATATTGTGGGTTGAAAACAATTGCCAGTCCTCTATATTTTGGGTTAAAAACAATTGCCAGTCCTATGTATTCTGGGTTAAAAACAATTGCCAGTCCTATATATTTTGGGTTAAAAACAATTGCCAGTCCTATATATTGTGGGTTAAAAAAATTGCCAGTCCTATATATTTTGGGTTAAAACAATTGCCAGTCCTACATATTTTGGGTTAAAACAATTGCCAGTCCTATATATTTTGGGTTAAAACAAATTGCCAGTCCTATATATTTTGGGTTAAAACAATTGCCAGTCCTATATATTTTGGGTTTTAAAACAATTGCCAGTCCTATATGTTTTGGGTTTAAACAAATTGCCAGTCCTATGTATTTTGGGTTAAAAACAATTGCCAGTCCTATATATTTTGGGTTAAAAACAATTGCCAGTCCTATGTATTTTGGGTTAAAAAAAATTGCCAGTCCTATATATTTTGGGTTAAAAACAATTGCCAGTCCTATATATTTTGGGTTAAAAAAAATTGCCAGTCCTATATATTTTGGGTTAAAACAATTGCCAGTCCTATATATTTTGGGTTAAAAACAATTGCCAGTCCTATATATTTTGGATTAAAACAATTACCAGTCCTATTTATTTTGGGTAAAAAAAAATTGCCAGTCCTATATATTTTGGGTTAAAAAAAATTGCCAGTCCTATATATTTTGGGTTAAAAAAATTGCCAGTCCTACATATTTTGGGTTAAAAAAAATTGCCAGTCCTATATATTTGGATTAAAATAATTGCCAGTCCTATATATTTTGGGTTAAAAAAATTGCCAGTCCTATATATTTTGGGTTAAAAAAATTGCCAGTCCTATATATTTTGGGTTAAAGTAATTGCCAGTCCTATATATTTAGGGTTAATAAAAATTGCCAGTCCTATATATTTGGATTAAATAATTGCCAGTCCTATATATTTTGGGTTAAAATAATTGCCAGTCCTATATATTTAGGGTTAAACAAATTGCCAGTCCTATATATTTAGGGTTAAAAAAAATTGCCCGTCCTATATATTTTGGGATACAAATTTTTTGGCCAGTCCTGTATATTTTGGGTTAAAACATTTGTCAGTGCTATATATTTTGGGTTAATACAAATTGCCAGTCCTACATATTTTGGGTAAACAAAATTGCAGTCCTATATATTTAGGGTTAAAACAATTGCCAGTCCTATATATTTTGGGTTTTAAAAAAATTGCCAGTCCTATATGTTTTCGGTTTAAACAAATTGTCAGTCCTATGTATTTTGGGTTAAAACAATTACCAGTCCTATGTATTTTGGGGTTGAAGCAAATTGCCAGTC
>CM065685.1:60775389-60787889 GCA_017654935.2 Phymorhynchus buccinoides
CATTTGAAACATTAGGCCTATCCTTACCTTCAAAAATTATGAAACTAGGGTGTTCAGGTAACAGGCCCTAATTTGCTGCTTTTTAATGACACTAGCGCAACGCTGAGTACCAGTAACGCCTAGTAACAGTAACGCCTAGTAACAGTAACGCCTAGTAACAGTAACGCATAGTAACAGTAACGCCTAGTAACGGTAACGCCAAGTACTGTTAACGCTGAGTACAGCAAATTTGAAGCGATTCGGTTAAGAAACGGTGGAGTTATAAGGCCCCGTTTCCCATTGACGCTGCTCTGAGAGTGACGCGCTCTCCCTAGTAACGGTAACGTCTAGTAATGGTAACGCCAAGTACTGGTAACGCTGAGTACAGCAAATTTCAAACGATTCGGATAAGAAAAGGCGGAGTTATAAGGCCCGTTTCACATTGGTGCTGCTCTGAGAGTGATGCGCTCTCCCTAGTAACGGCAACGCCTAGTAACGGTAACGCCAAGTACTGGTAATGCTGAGTACAGCAAAATTGAAGCGATTCCGTTAAGAAACGGCAGAGTTATAAGGCCCCGTTTCCCGTTGGTGCTGCTCTGAGAGTGACGCGCTCTCCCGATTTTCTTCAAATTTGCTGCCAGGCTTTGCCCCGGCAACAGCAAGCCTGAAAGCAAATTTGATGCGATTCAGTTGAAAACTGGCGGAGTTATAAGGCCCGTTTTGCATCATGCTGCTATTATGCACCTAAGTAATCGATTCGCTTCCGGTTTGACACAGCGATTGTCACCATACCTGGTCATGTACCTACCAAATTTGAAGGCAATCGGTCCAGAAATACCGGAGATACGGGCGCCGAAAGGCCGGCGGATGCGCGTTTCGCGCATTTGCAAAACCGCGCAAATGACACGGCCACCTCGGTTGCCATTGCCATCGCCCCGTTAAGGCTCACGGCAAATTTGAAGCGATTCGGTCAAAAAACGGCGGAGTTATAAGGCCCGTTTCGTGTTTCAGACACACACACACACACACACACATACACACGGACACTTGCTAAATTACTATATGATGATGATGATGATGATGGGTGTTAAACCATTGTGGTGCATAAATGTGACATTGGCAGTGAAAGGGTTAATGATTCAGTTAGAAACACGCACGTACACCCACGCACAAGCACACGCACACGCACACATCCATATAAATCCTGTTTGTGTCTCTGTCTCTGTCTCTTTCTATCTCCCTTTTAGCCTCTCTTTGTTTGTCTGTCCCTCTCCCTATCTGTGTATATTTGTTAGCAAGTCTCTCTCGCGCTCTGCCTCTCTGTCTCTGTCTCTGTCTGTCTGTCTGTCTCTCTCTCTCTCTCTCTCTCTCTCTCTCTCTCTCTCTCTCTCTCTCTCTCTCTCTTCTCTCTTTCTCTCTCTCTCTCTCTCTTTCTCTCTCCCCCCTCTCTCTCTCCCCCCCCTCTCTCTCTCTCTCTCTCTTTCTCCTTGTTTGTCTCCCCCCCCTCTCTTTATCTGTCTCTGTCTCTCTCTCCCTCGCGCGCGCGCATCCGAACGTGCACGCATGTTTGTATTTGTGTGTGTGTATGTGTGTGTGTGTATATATATATATATATATATATATATATATATATATATATATATTATATATATAATAATAAAATCAGGAAAGAATGCATCTGTTAAAACTACTAGGAATCTTTTATTTCCAAACGTTTCGGTCTCCAGTGACCTTCATCAGGGAAACAACCTTAAATTCGAACTTAAAACATTACCGTATTAAAATGACATTGTCTTGTACATCTTCAAAATATATATAGCATGAAAGAAAAATCTCAGTGAATAGCCAGCTCCGTACCCCTACTCTGAAGGACTGAAAAGTTAGTGCATTTGAAATGCAGAATGGTTTGCTTTGATAAAGCTTTTCTGTGTCCAATGTCTTTATTTGTGAACCTCAAAAACAAAACCAGTTAATGTTAACTTTGAGTAATGTTCGTGTTCAAAAAAAAATAAAAAAATAAAAAATAAAAATAAATAAAAAATTAAATTAAAAAGTTTATATAAATTGTGCTGATTTACTTTTTCTCCCAATGGGGGAGGGACAGTGCCTTATGCAAAGACAGCTGTTTCGATCTTGAGAAGATCTCATCAGTTTGCATGATTGGCCTGCAAATTGACTGTCCAGTGGATGGCCAACCTGAGCAAAAAAGACATTCTACAAGAGAATGGTGTCCTCTCTGCATCAAATCGAAAAAATATATATATATAGACGGAAAATAAACAGCAAACAAACTCGATGATTTCTCCACTTTATATATATATATATATATATATATGCGTGTGTATGTGTGTGTATGTGTGTGTGTGTGTGTGTGTGTGTGTGTGTGCGTGCGTGTGCGTGTGCGTGTGCGTGTGCGCGTGCGCGTGCGTGCGCGTGCGTGTGCGTGTGCGCGCGCATGCGTGCGTTCACGACTGCGAGTGTATTGGGTGTCTGTTGGTTGGTCGGTTTGTGTGTGTGTGAGTTCGTGCGTGTGTACGAGTGTGATTCGTCGTTTTTGTTGTGTGTTTTTTGTTGCGATTACCATTTTCAAGGGTGGTAAAGTTTGAACACACTGAATTACATATGTGTATGCCATTCAGTCGTTTCCGACCATGACTGCCGGTTAGCAGCGGGGGCAGATGCTATTCTGGCAGGCTGGGATATAATTTGTTCATAGTGGCCTTGCTCAGGGTACATCCCCACTCTCTAGCCCTAAGGGATTTGAGGACTGCTGGTCTTGGAGAAGGTCCCCAAAGGCCAACCCATACCCTTTGGCTGCAGCACCAGAGCCGGTGCCAAGGCCCCTCTCGTTCGAGAGTCACAGTCTACCACAAGAGACTAAACTGTACCATGATTTTCCATTACTGTAGACAATCATTTACTGTATAACTCTCATGTTACTGTTGGCCCCTACTACAGGCTAATGTCAACCAATGATAAAAGCCGTGTTGAGCAAAGGACCTTTGAATTACGTGTACAAATATGAGAATAGTCTTCAGGGCCTGTATTCACATTGAGATAGTATGAGACTTAGCATCATGACATCTTAGAAGTCCTTCTACAGTAGTAGGATTTAATAGGACTTTAGAAAGACTTCAAAGACCTCATGATGATAAGTCTCATACTATCTCAATGTAAATACAGGCCCAGGACTTCAAAGATATCATGATGATAAGTCTCATGCTATATCTATGTGAATACAGGCCCAGGACTTCAAAGATACCATGATGATAAGTCTCATGCTATCTCTATGTGAATACAGGCCCAGGACTTCTAAGACCTCATGATGATAAGTCTCATGCTATCTCAATGTGAATACAGGCCCAGAACTTCTAAGACCTCATGATGATAAGTCTCATGCTATCTCTATGTGAATACAGGCCCAGGACTTCTAAGACCTGTCATGATGATAAGTCTCATACTATCTCAATGTGAATACAGGCCCAGGACTTCTAAGACCTCATGATGATAAGTCTCATGCTATCTCAATGTGAATACAGGCCCAGGACTTCTGAGACCTCATGATGATACGTCTCATGCTATCTCTATGTGAATACAGGCCCAGGACGTCTAAGACCTCATGATGATAAGTCTCATACTATCTCAATGTGAATACAGGCCCAGGACTTCTAAGACCCCATGATGATAAGTCTCATACTATCTCAATGTGAATACAGGCCCAGGACTTCTAAGACCTCATGATGATAAGTCTCATACTATCTCAATGTGAATACAGGCCCAGGAGGGTTTTCACCCAGTACAGTGGAACCTCCCTTATGCGACCCCCCGCTATAAGACTCCCTTCGTCATAAGACTTAATAGGAATTATTCGGAAATAATTAAGGGGAGTAATTTCATGGTGTGTGGGAGTGATCTTGCCTAATTCAATCGGTCAAACAGGGGAAGTCACTACCATCAGCTCTCGTAGCCTATCGACTCGTGTGTTTGAGCAGACATACAGCACTTAGAACACCGTGCGTCATTCTAAAAAAATATGTAATTTATATTTTGACGTCACATTTTGCAAGTTTTATCAGTTTGTGGCCACTGGCCACCCCTAATTTTTTTATAAAACAATCTTTGCAAGTCGCTGATTCCATCCTGCGGTTTCAAGCTTCGACGCCATTGTTGCTATGTCATTTGGCCGAGTAATGGAGGTAAACAACTCTAATTTTCACGAAGTGCTCTCCCCTAGTTTTTTTCTCTGAAAATCGTCTATTATCTGAGACATTGCCCTTCTTTGTAAATATTAAAATTACCTCCCTTATACAACCATGAGTGCAATTTTTCCTGGTATACAAGGATTTTCTTGTTTTTTTTTAAATTTTACCTGAAAAGGAAGTTCCCTTTTTTTAAATTTGTCAAACAAGATCTTTGTGTGTGTCTACTGCATTTTTCAAACACTTTAAAATAAACATTTGTATAAATTGTGATGATTGAGCGTGGCGGTACCATAGCCAATGAGGTTTAACCGAGGCGTGGTTACCGCTACACCTATCTGTATAGTTAAAAAATCGGGACTTTACTGGAGTTGCACTGCCTCCGGGCATTGCATCCAGTATTGTTCCCACCATCTTTGTATTTACAAATGTCCCATATGTGTCTATGACCGAGAGGACGTAAAACACCATTTTTCATTCATTCGTATAAATTGTGAAAAAAGCAAACTTAAAAATACCTTCATAAATCAATGATTGCTTCAGCTGCTGGGGGACTTTATCCCTGGACCCCGGCCTTTCAGGGTTTTGTTTTCATTGTATGTAGTTCCACCCATGTACAGCTCCCTCATTCTGGATGACTTTTGAAGGTCTTGTAGCCGGCGACAGACTATGCGACTGCCTCATATGACTCGATCAGGTCGTGACGTAGATCAAATTTTGTTTCCCGCACAGAAGAGGTCACAAGCCATCTGACTCGATCAGACTCGATCAGTGAAATTTAGAACCCGCCCTATTCGGCCCTGTCACCTGACTGGGCCCGACTGAGTCAGACTGATCGAGAAGGATGGTATGCAAATGAGGTGAAACGTCACGACCTGAACGAGTCACATGAGGCAGTCACATAGTCTATCTCCGGCTCAAGGAGCTTCCACTGTGCATGCAAGTATGATTCTTAAAGAACCACCACAACACGTGTCAAAATCACGGTGTTCACGTGTTTTCCCTCTTATAGCTGGTAAGAAAAAATCACGCCACGATTAAGTCCCTTGGGCTTTTTCTGGGTAGCTGTGACCTATATAGAAATGTCCCCATGTTCAAATTGAGGCTGCTCTTTAAAATGATGTATCGCTTTGAATTTGGGGGCATTTTATGGTAGTGAGACCTGGTCAAAACAAGATTTATTTCCAGCTATAAGAGGGAAAACACGTGAAACCCGTGATTTTGACACGTGATCTGGTGGTCTTTAAGAATCTCCCTAGCATAAGAGGGAATGTGACACGTGACGTGGGAGGGGGGGGGGGGGGGGGGGGGGTCTTTAACATTTCCTAGTTGCCTATATAGCTGTAAAGTGTTGGAAGCTAAGATAGTGATCTTATTTTTGGTGGGGCAGAGAATAACATAACTCCGCGCCTCCGTTACGATGGTCCTTTTTATCACCGCCAGAGCGCAAAAAGAACGGCCCTTGTCTCCCGTCTCTATAGCAACGAACAGAATATGGGTGTCTTCTGGTGTCGTCTCTCTGTATTTGTCTATATGTCTGTCTATCTGTCTGTCTATCTGTCTGTCTGAGTGTCTGTCTGTGTATGTCCCTATCTCTATTATAATAAGCATAATCTGGATGGGTTTTTTGCGTCGTTTTTCTGTCTTTTTGTCTGTCTTGTCTGTCTGTCTGTGTATGTCCCTGTCTCTATATTGCAACAAGCGTAATCTGGATATCTTCTACGTCGTCTCTCTGTCTCTGTATGTCTGTCTGTCTGTCTGTCTGTGAGTTATCTGTCTGACTCTGTGTACGTTGTCTGTCTCTATAACGCAACAAGTCTGTGTGTCTTCTACGTCGTCTCTCTGTCTCTGTATGTCTGTCTGTCTGAGTTATCTGTCTGTGTCCGTTGTCTGTCTGTCTCTATAAAGCAAAAAGTCTGTGTATCGTCTACGTCGTCTCTTTGTCTGTCTGTCTGTCTGTTTGTCGCTATGCGTTTATGTCTAGCTCTGTTTCAGCAAGCATAATCCGGGTCTCTTCTACGTCATCTCTCTGTCTTTGTCTGTCTGTCTGTTTCTTTGTCTGTCTGTGACTGTGTTTGTTCCCATCTGTAACAAAGAGCATAATCTGAGTCTCTTATGTGTCTGTCTGTCTGTCTGTCTGTCTGTCTGTGCCTATTTCTATTTCAACAAGCATAATATGGGTGCCTTCTACGTCGTCTCTCTGTCTTTGTCTGTCTGTCTGTCTGTCTCTCTGTATGTCAAGTATCTCTGTGTATGACCCTATTTATATTGAAACAAGTATATCCTATAATCTATTTAGCGTGATGACAGCCTTTGTTGTCGACGGGGCTATAATTTTAATCTTAATCTTAATCTTAATCCTATTATCTGAGTATCCTCTCTCTCTCTCTCTCTCTCTCCAATCTCTCTCTCTCTCTCTCTCTCTCTCTCTCTCTCTCTCTCTCTTTTCTCTCTCTCTCTCTCTCTCTCTCTCTCTCTCTCTCTCTCTCTCTCTCTCTCTCTCTCTCTCTCTCTCTCTCTCTCTCTCTCTCTCTCTCTCTCTCTCTCTCTCTCTCTCTCTCTCTCTCTCTCTCAGAAAGGCATATCATAAATACTTGATGGACCAATTATAAATCTGTTTTGTCTTATTTTACCTTACGAATTACAATACATATGTTCATAATACACGTTTAATTATGTTTATATATACATTCAAATGATATTACAAGGTGTAGAGAACATTTAAAATTTATGTGAACTGATATACATGTACATGTACATGTAATATAATAATTATAAGAATGTGTATGCATGTATGTATTGTGTGTATATGTTTGTGGGGGTGGGGTATGGGGGGGGGGGGGGTTCTTGTGGGTGTGAGTGCGGGGGGGGGGGGGGGGGGGGGGTAGAGACTGGGAGTTTGTTTTTGTTTTTGTTTTTTTGTTTCGGGGGGGGGGGGGGGGTCTTTAATCTTGAATTGCTGTTGTGTGACCATTTTTGCCTTGTTGTATTATATTACTTGTATATTTTTTGTCACTATTGTTGCCGAGTTTTGTTGTTGTTGTTTTTTTGCGTTTCTGTTAATCATTTTCTTCATTAATTGTTGTTTATTTGCTTGAGGGCAATAGTGTAAAAAAGCTACCCAGCTTATCTGTTTCACCCTCAATAAAAACATTCGTATTCGTATTTGTATTCTCTCTATCTCTCTCTCACACACGAACGAACGTACTTTAATGTACGTTTGGATGTCTCATATATGTCATGCTTATAAAATGTGTTTTACTTAATGGTAATTTAAATGTACGCGTGTGTGTATGTTTGTGTGAACAACTGCGGATGTTTTTTACTAGATGATTGTTTATAAGAAAAGCTTACTTTTAAATATAACAATTATGTAATGTTTGTAAATAGTGTTGCTAAGGATTATGACTTTGTTTTACTAAAAAACTTTTCTCTCTCTCTCTCTCTCTCTCTTCTCCTCTCTCTCTCTCCTCTCTCGGATCTCTCTCTCTCTCTCTCCTCTCTCTCATCTCTCTCTCTCGTCTCTCTCTCTCTCTCTTCTCTCTCTCTCTCTCTCTCGCCCTCTCTCTCTCTCTCCCTCTCTTCCTCACCTCTCTCTCCTCTCTCTCTCTCTCCTCTCTCTCTCTCTCTCTCTCTCTCTCTCTCTCTCTCTCCAACTCTCTCTCTCTCTCCTCTCTCTCTCCCTCTCTCTACACTCCTCTCTCTCTCTCTCTCTCTCTCTCTCTCTCTCTCTCTCTCTCTCTCTCTCTCTCTCTTCTCCCTCCCTCTCTCTCTCTCTCTCTTCCTCTCTCTCTCTCTCTCTCTCACGATCTCTCTCTCTCTCTCTCTCTCCCTCACTCTCTCTCTCTGTCTCTCTCTCTCTCTCTCTCTCTCTCTCCATCTCTCCCCCCCCCCCCTCTCACCCCCCCCCTCTCTCTCTCTCTCTCTCTCGCACTCTCTGTATTATTATGCTTGAGTCTTCCTGTGTCTCTAGTTTTCTTTATTTCCGTCTCTTTATCACTTGCCTTTTTTCCTCTCCGCTGTATCTGTCTTCTCTCTCTCTCTCTCTCTCTCTCTCTCTCTCTCTCTCTCTCTCTCTCTCTCTCTCTCTCTCTCTCTCTCTTCCTCTTCTCTCTCTCTCTCTCTCTCTTTCTCTCTCTCTCTCTCTCTCGCTCTCATCTCCTCTCTCTCTCTCTCTCTCCCTCTCTCTCTCTCTCTCATCTCTCTCGCTCTCTTCGTCTCTCTCTCTCTCTCTCTCGCAGCTCTCTCTCTCTCTCTCTCTCTCTCTCTCTCTCTCTCTCTCTCTCTCTCTCTCTCTCTCTCTCTCTCTCTCTCTCTCTCTCTCTCTCTCTCTCTCCAGGGCTGGGTGTAAAAAGATGGTAATCAGTTTATTTCGTTTGGTTCGTTCGTTCCATCTCTGACTGTCTGTCCCTGTTTCATGAACTCTCCTTCGTTGTGTTTCTCTTTTTTCCTTTATGTCTGTTTCTCTGTCCGTGTGTCTGTCCGTCTGTCCCTCGTCCTCTCTGTCTTTCTCGTCGTTTCCTCAACGATTATAAATGTGCTTCCATAACAATCGACCATATATCATCATTATCATCATCATCATCATCATCTTGATCGTCATCAACAGCTAATAACAAACTGCATAACTCAACAAGCATCAGCAGTAAGCAATACTTTATTTCTTCTGATTCTTCTTCTTCTTCTTCTAAAGTGCCTTCTCCTGTTCTTGTCTATCAGTCTGTTTCACCATTCAAAATCACTATCGCCCACACAGACAGCACACGTTTCTTTTTCAAATCGGAACTTGGTCTACATCTGACATTCTCAAAACGATTCCGGATAAGCTCAGAAGATAGATATTTGGGAGGGGAGCGTGCGTGGTGGGGAATGAGGGGAGGGGGGGGGGAGGAGGGGGATAAGTGGGGTTTCATCTTATAAAAAAAATTCTCAGCTCTAAAAAGCCAACTTTCTAATAAAATTAAAATAATAAAAGGGTTATAAAAAAGTTCTGGGACAAGCCGAAAAGTTCAAACCAAGTTTAGAAGAAAAGAAAAATAAGATTTGTTTTTATTTTAGTGAATCTGATTCTGTCTGCTGTGACAGTTTTAAGTTATACCCAGTCCCCCTCATCGGAGAATCTTCAAAGCCACAATCAACAGGAAATTGTCTGCCCCTTGCATAACTCAACAAGCAGGTGTTTGTTGGTAAGCAATACTTTATTTCTTCTGATTCTTCTTCTTCTTCTGAGTTTAAAAAAAGTGCCTTCCTCCTAGGTTTTTAAGGTCTATCAGTCTGTTTCCACCATTCAAAATCACGCTATCGCCCACACAGACAGAACGTTTCGTTGGGGGAACCTTAATAGACGATTTTTCAAATCGGAACTTGGTCTACATCTGACATTCTCAAAAAAACGATTCGGAAAGCTCAGAAGATAGATATTTTGGGAGGGGAGCGTGCGTGGTGGTGGGGAAGAGGGGGGGGGAGGAGGGGGATAAGTGGGGTTTCATCTTATAAAAAAAATTCTCAGCTCTAAAAAGCCAACTTTCTAATAAAATTAAAATAATAAAAGGGTTATAAAAAAGTTCTGGGACAAGCCGAAAAGTTCAAACCAAGTTTAGAAGAAAAGAAAAATAAGATTTGTTTTTATTTTAAGGATTCTGTATGTGACAGTTTTAAGTTATACCCGTACGGAGAATTCAAAGCCAAATCCAGGCAATTGTGCCTTTTTTCGGTTGGCGAAGTTTTTTAAACACCGTCGGTTTTAGGAATACAGGCTGTTATTAAATATCACGGTTCATAATATGGACCATCAGTTGGGTTGACTTAATAGACGATTTTCGGAAAAAAAAATAGGGGAGAGCACTTCGTCAAAAGTTAGAGATGTTTACCTCCATGACTCGGTCAAATACCATGGCAACAATGCAACAATGGCCTCGAAGCTTGAAACCGCAGGATGCGAGTCAGCGACTTGCAAATTTTGTTTTCGAAAAATTAGGGGTGGCCAGTGGCTACAAACTGATAAAACGTGCAAAATGTGATGTAAAAATACAAATGACATAAAATTGTAGAATGACGCACGGTGTTCTAAGTGCTATATGTCTGCTTAAACACACGAGTCGATAGGCTACGAGAGCTGATGGTAGAGTGACTTCCCCTGTTTGACCGATTGAATTAGGCAAGATCACTCCCACACACCATGAAATTACTCCCCTTGATTATTTTCGAACAATTCCTATTAATCCATTCTCCTGCTGGGCATAACTATTTCTTAGGCGCGAAATGGCAGCATGACGCATCTGCCGATCGAAGAAGACGACGAAGAACTAACATGACAATTAGGCCTACTTATTAATTACAATTAGGCCTTCATGTTCATTGTAGCGAGCCATGTCCTCACAAAACAGGGAGGGAGAACACGAAGCAAAATTGTTTATTTGACATTTTCTGGTTTTCATTAAGAGCTTCACCCCCGTGGGGATACCGGGGGGTCTTTTGTACAAATAGTTCCCCCACCTTCTGGAAGTTCTGTTCTTGTAACTTCCTCTAATTCTCTTTGACTCTGTCTTTTCCCTTTGCTTACTGTCATCTGCTATCTTTCTATCTCACTGGTCCTGCCTTTTTTCTATAAATTCTTGCAAAGATTTCTCCAGCCGAAGTCGGACATGCTGGACCTAACTATTTCTTCTTCTTCTTCTTCTTTTCTTGAGGGCCCACGGTCAATGAGCTGACCATTCTTAGTTAGGCGCATAACGGCAGCATGGCTCATCTACGCTCATATGACAGGAAACTGTGAGCGAACGAGCAAGAAGAAGAAGAAGATTAAGATTTTCAAAACTCGGTTTTGCTATTTTTTCGGATAAGTTTCGACAATGTCGTGATTGTGCGTGTGTGTGTGTGTGTGTGTGTGTGTGTGTGTGTGTGTGTGTGTGTGTGTGTGTGTGTGTGTGTGTGTGTGTGTGTGTGTGCGTGCGCGTGCGTGCGTGCGTGTGCGTGCGCGTGCGTGCGTGCGTGCGTGCGTGCGTGCGTGCGTGCGTGCGTGCGTGCGTGCGTGCGTGCGTGCGTGCGTGCTTGCGCGCGCGCGCGCGCGTTGTGTGTGTGTGTGTGTGTGTGTGTGTGTGTGTGTGTGTGTGACGTGTGTGTGTGTGTGTCAACACTTGGACAAAAGATTAATAAATCTATTCCCAGAAGACACCCCCACCCCTACTTTTCTTGGTTTAAACGAATCTTTATTCACTTGAAAACTGTTCTTGTTGTTACAATTATTTTTGATGGGATAAGTCAATGTTTGAAAACCGTTGATTTCTATTATTTTGTTGTCGAAAAACGTCAACAGGCAAAGCAATTGATTGATGTGTGTACGAACAATATTGGTGTATGTCTTGAAGAGAAATGTTATTGATTTTGGTAAATACATGATTTTGTTTGTTGGACCAGACCGTTTGACACGATTCCTTGTGTTTATTTTATTAGATGGGCTGTCGGCTAAAATGTTTGATATATACGGCAAGAAAGTTTGTAAGAAAATTGCGTAAGGTCGGTGTACACGTTGACATTATTCACAAGATATTTCTATTTCCCCATGGCAACACAGTGAGCTGTAAGACATATTAATAGTGGGCTATCACTGTGTTGCCATGGGGAAATAGAAATATCTTGTGAATAGTGTTAACGTGTACACAGAACATTACCATGTTTGTCAGTAGTTTCATAATTTCACCTGCAGTTCTTTTTCCTTGTGTTCTTGTAAAATGCTATGTGTGACTTGTATGCCTTACTATGTATCTGAAGATGGCATGTCATGTCTTCTTCTTCTTCTTCTTCTTCTTCTTCTTCTTCTTCTTCTTCTTCTTTTAATCTTGCCACTGGTGTTTGATTCTGATATTCCTATTTGCCTTTTGGCCCGCACTAAAACTTGCAGAAGAAAAACAGTTTTACGATGCGATCGTGGCAGATATATACAGTTATCTTTGATACACTACTAAATCTACAGAAACCCTGTGTGTTTGGATAATGTTGTCCCCCCGTGGGGATACCGGGGGTCTTTTGTACAAATAGTTCCCCCCTTCTGGAAGTTCTGTGCTTGTAACTTCCTCTAATTCTGTCACTCATTCTCTTTGATTCTGCCTTTTCTCTGTTGCTTACTGTCATCTGCTATCTTTCTATCTGGTCCATTCTCCTGCCTTTTTTTCTTAATGCATTCTTACACAGATTCTTTCAGCCGAAGTCGGACATGCTGGGCCTAACTATTTCTTAGTTAGGCGCATAACGGCAGCATGACGCATCTACGCTCATATGACAGGAAGCTGTCTGAGCAAACGAAGAAGAAGAAGGAGGAGAAGG
>CM065685.1:60795389-60797889 GCA_017654935.2 Phymorhynchus buccinoides
TGCATAAGAAATACTAACAAAAACAAAGAAAAAGTTGACTTATTGAGAAAGCTTAACTGCTGGGTGTGTTTATCAGAGAACAACTTTCTGCTTTTCGTTGTTCGTTGTGACCTTTTTGCAGGGTGTCACAAAGTCTTCCACAGTGAGTAGACAGAGATCATCGTTGCTGCATCTTTTACGCGTGTCACGAATCCATCCAGAGGGCAGATTTGGATTTTTGAATGATGTCACGAGTACCTCCTTACAGAGCAGAAGTGTGATTTTGACTACTGTCTCCTGGATATTTGACTACTATGAACTGTGTTTTGGATCACTGCCACAACACCTTCTACAGTGCTGTGTTCTCGTTGTTATAGATAGCTGACTGGTGTCACGAACATCATCATCTAGTGCGCAGAGTTCTAACTGATGTCACGAGTGCACAGTGGTGATTTTGACTTTTTGTCACGAACACATATAATGTACAGAGTTCTTCCACGTGCGACAAACACACCCATATAATATAATCGCGAAGTTGTCATTTTAACTTTTGTCACAAACTCATCCAGTGTATGCTTACATAGATCTAACTGATGAAACAAACGCTTCCATATAATTGCACATCTGTACCTGTTGACTTTTGTCGCAAACACGTCTAATAGAGAGAGTACAGACAACACATCCAACATACAGAGATTCCCATCGTGAGACCATGTTCAACTGATGTCACACTGAGGTACAAAGTGCAGTATTGTGTTTTTGAATGGTGTCACCCGCCACCAAACCAAGTCCACAGACTCGCGTTTGTGACAGGTTTTATAAACACATCCATCATTTTCGTCGTTATCCTTTCTGACTGGTATATAGGAACACCCCCCACTATCAACAACTTCCAAGCTCCATCATCGGACTGAAAACACAACATATCAAACCCAAACGAGTTTGCAGCAGTGACACGGAGTCAGGAGTCACAATCACACACAGACTCAACCGTTCTATGAACTGTACGGAAAGCAATCATTCGTACAGTGCAGAGTAAAAGCAGTGTCACGCACATAGAGAGAGAGAAAGAGATGTCGACGATGGTTCCACCAGACGGCAGGAGCCTCAGGACTGGTTCCAGAGCCACGAGTTGCACGGTCATCCTCTTCTGCCTGTTCTGTTTGAATGGGGGGATCATTGTGGCTGCCGCCAGAGGTAAGCCAATAATGGTCTGTCTGTCTGTCTCTCTGTCTATATGTATGTCTGTGTATATGTCTATATGTATGTCTGTCTGTCTACCTGTCGGTCTGTCTGTCTGTCTCTCTAGGTATGCTTGGCTCATTACCCTGTGTACATAAAAGTACGTTCGTTCGTTCGTTCGTTCTCTCTCTCTCTCTCTCTCTCTCTCTCTCTCTCTCTCTCTCTCTCTCTCTCTCTCTCTCTCTCTCTCTCTCTATCTCTCTCTCACCCTTCTCTCTCCTCTCTCTCTCTCTCTCTCTCTCTCTCTCTCTCTCCTCTCTCTCTCTCTCTCTCTCTCTCTCTCTCTCTCTCTCTCTCTCTCTGTATGTCTCTCTCTCTCTCTCTCTCTCTCTCTCTCTCTCTCTCTCTCTCTCTCTCTCTCTCTCTCTCTCTCTCTCTCTCTCTCTCTCTCTCTTTCATGCTCATTCTGGGCAAGACCTCTTATTTAAAATATATTATTAATTCAGATATAACGTTCCCACGTAGCCATTGCCCAACATGCATACAGTCAATTTATAATGATAAATAAGTCAACTTCTAGAAATCTATCTAAACAATCCCCATGTGTTCTCTCTCTCTCTCTCTCTCTCTCTCTCTCTCTCTCTCTCTCTCTCTCTCTCTCTCTCTCTCTCTCTCTCTCTCTCTCTCTCTCTCTCTCTCTCTCTCTCTCTCTCTCTCTCTCTCTCTCTCTCTCTCTCTCTCTCTCTCTCTCTCCCTAACATTTTTACGATCTACATTTTATTGGTTGTTGGTTATTTTTTCTTTCATTGCATGTTTTGTTATTGTTGTTTATGTGATTATATTCATTTACCACAAGGCTGGGTGTAGAAAAAAGTAGGTATACTTATCTCATTACCCTGTATACATAACATTTCGTTCGTTCGTTCTACGAGATGGATGGAAGGAGCGAATTACACTGGAAGGGAAGAAGAAGAAGAGAGGAATATGCTGAAAGACGAATGAAAACCAGAAAAGACAGACAGAGACAGAGACAGAGAGAGACAGACAGACAGACAGACAGACAGAGAGAGAGAGAGAGAGAGAGAGAGAGAGAGAGAGAGAGAGAGAGAGAGAGAGAGAGAGAGAGAGAGAGAGAGAGAGAGGCAAAACATTCGAATATGATACATGAAAACATAAGGAAAGATGATGATGATGAACAACGATTGCTAGGACTGGTTATGAAGGCAGACCCGATAGATACCCAGTGTTCCATCTTTGTTTCAATTACCCCATCTTCACTATTCCATGTTCGTCGCTGTCTTCCTCATTTTAGGGAGCTTCCCATTTCACGTTTGTGTAG
>CM065685.1:60811602-60814102 GCA_017654935.2 Phymorhynchus buccinoides
GATTTTGTTTTTGGCTTTTAAGTTCCTTATTAGAGTTTGTTATTTTTCTTACTTTTTGAATTGGTCAGAAATGTAAAAAGGCCTTCAATGTGCCTATTTCCTTACCCAAATGAGTCAGTCAATCAATCATTCAATCAATCAATCTTCTTCTTCTCCATCTTTTTCTTCGATCGCTCAGGCAGTTTGTAGTCAATTATGAGAGCAAATGCGTAATACTGCCTTTATGCGCCTAACTAAGTCCTTGTAAATAGGCCCAGCATGTCTGTCTTCGAATGAAGAAAATGTTTCTGAAAGTGTTTCTTGAACAAAGGCAGGAGAATGGACCGGTAAGGCAGAAAGATAGTAGATGACAGTAAGCGAAGGGAAAAGGCAGAGTCAAAGAGAGTTACAGATTAGAGGAAGGTGCAATCACGGAACTTCCAGAAGGTGGTGAAGCTATTTGTACAAAAGACCCTCCACCCCCAGTTCAGCTCTTAGTAGGCCTATGCTACCTAGTTTAAAGGAATTTCCATTAATGTGCTGTTTGTTGTTGCCTGTCTGTCGTTTCCGACAATGACTGCCAGATATCCCCACTCTCTCGGCCAAAGGGATTTGAGGATGAGAGTTGGCGCTGGGGAAGGTCCCCCAAAAGTCCAACCAATCCCCTTGGCTGCAGCACTGGAGCGAGTGCAAATGCCCCCCCCCCCCCCCCCCCCTAGTTAGAGAGTCAGAGTCTTCCACGAAAGACTCCACTGTAGCATGGTATTCCAATACTGTAGACAATCGTGTATAGTACAGCTCTCACTTACTATTGGCCTTTCTACGGGCTATGTCATCCAGTGATAAAAATCCGTTTGAGTGAAATGCCAGGCATTAAATTTAATGCAGACGCTACGGCTAAAGCATTTTGGGAGCTTTTAAATTGGCTGGTGCTTAATTGGAATAATTGCCCCTGAGGTCAATCTTCTTTATTTCCACATACCACCCCCTCCCCAAACTAACTCCCCCCCTCGTCCGTCTTTATCCTGATATGGAGGATGCCGTCCACTTCGCCTATTCGCGTTTCGCCTTCTTTTTGATGCACGTAATCTGCCGCTTCATTTGCATTTATTGTGTCGGCTGTGTCGTTTCGCCCACACCGAATGTCTCGTTTCGCCCACCTTTTTGGGGTCTCTCTTTGTTTAGAAGGAAGGTTTGCTAGTCTGTCTGTCTCCAAACTATAGCCTTTTCTCCCTCTCCCTCCCTCCCTCTCTCTCTCTCTCTCTCTCTCTCATGGTCCCTCTCTCTCTCTCTCTCTCTCTCTCTCTCTCCTCTCTCTCTCTTCTCTCTCTCTCTCTCTCTCTCTGTATGTCCCTGTCTCTGACTCTCTCTCCCTTTATCTCTGTTTCTCTATGCCTGTCTTTCTGTCTCTTTCTTTCCCTTTCTCTATCTTTTTCTGTCTGTCAATTTCTCTCTCCCCCCCCCCTACCTTTCCTCTGTCTCTGTGTCTCTCCCCGTCTCTCTCCCTCTCTCTCTCTCTCTCTCTCTCTCTCTCTCTTCTCTCTCTCTCTCTCTCTCTCTCTTCTCGCACCCCCCCCCCCCCCCCGTCTCGGACCCCCCGTCTCGCACCCCGTCCCTCCCTCCAGCATTGTGCTGTCATTCATTGTTTAGACGAAAGGAGATGAAACATGAGTAGTCGAAACGCCCTTAGGCGAATAGTGGCGCACCGGATATGGACAGAGCGACAGAAAAAGAAAATGTGCAAACGTATAAAATTTAAATTGGCACGGAGAGGAGGGATCCTTTCTCTTGTTGCTGTGTCTTTAACATTTGTGACCCAGGACCACGAAAGGGACATTAAGTCGCTGGGTTAGTTTCTCATAAAACGCTTGCAAAGTCAAATATCTCTTTAAAAAAAAAAAAATTTGAGTTATGTGCATTTTCGTGCTCTCCAACATATCATCTTTCATGTTTGTAAAGGATTATCTTGATTATGGCCTCTAAATGCTCCAAACAGTGCTTTGAAATGAGTAGGTTGATGTATTTTCTTCAGGCTAAACTTTAGACTGTGATTTCTCAAAATGGTAGACGGTCACCTTACCATTTTTGAATGCTCATAACTCTAAAACGAAAAGAGTTACAAGAATGTTTCTTATATCACTTGAAAGACAATTGACTGCAGTGTTTAACTAGACAACCATCCACTGCCCCAGAATTGTCATTTTGACACTTAATGTCCCTTTCGTGGTGCTGGGTCACATTTTAGCTGTTTGTGTGGATGGTTGATGCAATCTTCATTCTGATGGGTATTTGGATACACCTGTTGCTAACAATTTTGTTTGTGGGGTAGGGTGGTTTTGTTTTGGATGGGATTGTGGCGAGAGACAGAGAGAGAGGGAGAGAGAGAGAGAGAGAGAGAGAGAGAGAGAGAGAGAGAGAGAGAGAGAGAGAGAGAGAGAGAGAGGGGGGACAGAGAGAGAGAGAGGAGAGAGAGAAGAGATAGAGAGAGAGAGAGAGAGAGAGAGAGAGAGAGAGGAGAGAG
>CM065685.1:60829102-60836602 GCA_017654935.2 Phymorhynchus buccinoides
TTATTGCGAAAACTAATAACTAATAACTAATAACAGAAATATAAAAAGCATAATCCCCATTTTATATAATTTGCATACTTTTTATAATACAAGTTCTTAGTTTTTGCAATAACATCAATAATAAGTCAATGGACTATCTAAAGATAGTCCGTGTTGACTCTAAGCCATCGTAATAGCGTGCACATGCCTACATTGCGAGTGCGTGTGTGTGTGTGTGTGTGTGTGTGCGTGTGCGTGTGCGTGTGCGCGTGCGTGTGCGTGTGTGTGCGTGCGTGTGCGTGTGCGTGTGTATATATATATAAAGTAAATCAGCACAATTTATATAATGTTTGTTTTTGTTTTTTTGTTTTTTTGAACACGGAACATTACTCAAAGTTAACGTTAACTGGTTTTGTTTCTGAGGTTCACAAATAAAGATATTGGACACAGAAAAGTTGTGTGTGTGTGTGTGTGTGTGTGTGTGTGTGTGTGTGTGTGTGTGTGTGTGTGTGTGTGTGTGTGTGTGTGTGTGTGTGTGTGTGTGTGTGTGTGTGTGTGTGTGTGTGTGTGTGTGTGTGTGTGTGTGTGTGTGTGTGTGTGTGTGTGTGTGTGTGTGTGTGTGTGTGTGTGTGTGTGTGTGTGTGTGTGTGTGTGTGTGTGTGTGTGTGTGTGTGTGTGTGTGTGTGTGTGTGTGTATGTGTGTGTGCGTATATATGTGTGTGTGTGTGTGTGTGTGTGTGTGTGTGTGTGTGGTGTGTGTGTGTGTGTGTGTGTATGTATGTTTGTCTGTTTGTATGTGCCCGTGTATCTCTGTGTTTGTCTGTGTGTATACATCACGTGATATGTATACGTATGTATTCATACGCTTGTCCACAACTCAACACGATACTCAAACGAATATGCATACCACATCAATCCCACAGACAACTACCCACCCACCAGCCCAGCCATCCGATCAACCAACCAGTCAAAAAGGTCAACAGGTTGCGGGGTGGGGGGTGGGGGGTGGGGGGAGCGAATAGAGGGATAGATTACAAGGAGTGATAGTTAAAAAATAGGGAAGGGGGAGGGGAGGATGACCTGAAGACCTGTACGCAAATTTTATGGAAATCTGTTCATGTGTTTTCGTCCCCCCCCCCCCCCTCCCCTCTCCCTCAAGGAAGTTCGTCCTCTTGAAAGCCAAATTATGACGGATGTGTAAGATGCGTGGTATGAACACTTACCCGTGTAGTGACTTTAGGAAACACTATAGCAACCTGAAACAGGTGATGAGAGAGAGAGAAACAACTGAAACAGACTGCAACGTCACCTTTAGGAAACCACTTTAACATCCCGAAATAGGTGATGATGAGAGAGAAACAACTGAAACAGACTGCAACGTCACCTTTAGGAAACCACTTTAACATCCCGAAATAGGTGATGATGAGAGAGAAACAACTGAAACAGACTGCAACGTCACCTTTAGGAAACCACTATAGCATCCCGAAATAGGTGATGATGAGAGAGAAACAACTGAAACAGACTGCAACGTCACCTTTAGGAAAACACTATGCCATCCTGAAATAGGTGATGAGAGAGAGAAACAACTGAAACAGACTGCAACGTCACCTTTAGGAAAACACTATGCCATCCTGAAATAGGTGATGAGAGAGAAAACAACTGAAACAGACTGCAACGTCACCTTTAGGAAACCACTATAGCATCCCGAAATAGGTGATGAGAGAGAGAAACAACTGAAACAGACTGCAACGTCACCTTTAGGAAACCACTATAGCAACCTGAAATAGATGATGGTGAGAGAGAAACAACTGAAACAGACTGCAACGTCACCTTTAGGAAAACACTATGCCATCCCGAAATAGGTGATGATGAGAGAGAGAAACAAATGAAACAGACTGCAACGTCACCTTTAGGAAAACACTATGGCATCCTGAAATAGGTGATGAGAGAGAGAAACAACTGAAACAGACTGCAACGTCACCTTTAGGAAAACACTATGCCATCCCGAAATAGGTGATGATGAGACAGAGAAACAACTGAAACAGACTGCAACGTCACCTTTAGGAAACCACTATAGCAACCTGAAATAGATGATGGTGAGAGAGAAACAACTGAAACAGACTGCAACGTCACCTTTAGGAAACCACTATAGCAACCCGAAATAGGTGATGATGAGAGAGAAACAACTGAAACAGACTGCAACGTCACCTTTAGGAAAACACTATGGCAACCCGAAATAGGTGATGGAGAGAGAAACAACTGAAACAGACGGCAACGTCACCTTTAGGAAAACACTATGGCAACCCGAAATAGGTGATGGTGAGAGAAACAACTGAAACAGACGGCAACGTCACCTTTAGGAAAACACTATGGCAACCCAAAATAGGTGATGATGAGAGAGAAACAACTGAAACAGACTGCAACGCCACCTTTAGGAAAACACTATGGCAACCCAAAATAGGTGATGATGAGAGAGAAACAACTGAAACAGACTGCAACGTCACCTTTAGGAAAACACTATGGCAACCCGAAATAGGTGATGAGAGAGAGAAACAACTGAAACAGACTGCAACGTCACCTTTAGGAAAACACTATGCCATCCCGAAATAGGTGATGATGAGAGAGAGAAACAACTGAAACAGACTGCAACGTCACCTTTAGGAAAACACTATGGCAACCCGAAATAGGTGATGAGAGAGAGAAACAACTGAAACAGACTGCAACGTCACCTTTAGGAAACCACTATGCCATCCCGAAATAGGTGATGATGAGAGAAACAACTGAAACAGACTGCAACGTCACCTTTAGGAAACCACTATAGCAACCCGAAATAGGTGATGAGAGAGTGAAACAACTGAAACAGACTGCAACGTCACCTTTAGGAAAACACTATGCCATCCCGAAATAGGTGATGAGAGAGAGAAACAACTGAAACAGACTGCAACGTCACCTTTAGGAAACCACTATAGCAACCCGAAATAGGTGATGAGAGAGTGAAACAACTGAAACAGACTGCAACGTCACCTTTAGGAAACCACTATAGCATCCCGAAATAGGTGATGAGAGAGAGAAACAACTGAAACAGACTGCAACGTCACCTTTAGGAAAACACTATAGCATCCCGAAATAGGTGATGATGAGAGAGAAACAACTGAAACAGACTGCAACGTCACCTTTAGGAAACCACTATAGCATCCCGAAATAGGTGATGATGAGAGAGAAACAACTGAAACAGACTGCAACGTCACCTTTAGGAAACCACTATAGCATCCCGAAATAGGTGATGAGAGAGAGAAACAACTGAAACAGACTGCAACGTCACCTTTAGGAAACCACTATAGCATCCCGAAATAGGTGATGATGAGAGAGAAACAACTGAAACAGACTGCAACGTCACCTTTAGGAAACCACTATGGCAACCCGAAATAGGTGATGATGAGAGAGAAACAACTGAAACAGACTGCAACGTCACCTTTAGGAAAACACTATGGCAACCCGAAATAGGTGATGAGAGAGAGAAACAACTGAAACAGACGGCAACGTCACCTTTAGGAAACCACTTTAACATCCCGAAATAGGTGTTGAGAGAGAGAGAAACAACTGAAACAGACTGCAACGTCACCTTTAGGAAGCCACTATGGCAACCCGAAATAGGTGATGAGAGAGATAAAAACAACTGAAACAGACTGCAACGTCACCTTTAGGAAACCACTATGGCAACCCGAAATAGGTGATGATGAGAGAGAGAAACAACTGAAACAGACTGCAACGTCACCTTTAGGAAGCCACTATGCCATCCCGAAATAGGCGATGATGAGAGAGAGAAACAACTGAAACAGACTGCAACGTCACCTTTAGGAAGCCACTATGCCATCCCGAAATAGGCGATGATGAGAGAGAGAAACAACTGAAACAGACTGCAACGTCACCTTTAGGAAGCCACTATGGCAACCCGAAATAGGCGATGATGAGAGAGAGAAACAACTGAAACAGACGGCAACGTCACCTTTAGGAAGCCACTATGGCAACCCGAAATAGGTGATGATGAGAGAGAGAAACAACTGAAACAGACTGCAACGTCACCTTTAGGAAAACACTATGGCAACCCGAAATAGGTGATGATGAGAGAGAAACAACTGAAACAGACTGCAACGTCACCTTTAGGAAACCACTATGCCATCCCGAAATAGGCGATGATGAGAGAGAGAAACAACTGAAACAGACTGCAACGCCACCTTTAGGAAAACACTATGGCAACCCGAAATAGGTGATGAGAGAGAGAGAAACAAATGAAACAGACTGCAACGTCACCTTTAGGAAAACACTATGGCAACCCGAAATAGGTGATGAGAGAGAGAAACAAATGAAACAGACGGCAACGTCACTGACCATTTGGAGACTGCTCGGCTGCGAAGAGGGGAAGTATTGTTGTGTTTTTATGGTGTTTGAAAAAGACATTTTTGTTGAAATAATTATTACATGCTCTGTTTTGTCTCGTCAATAAAATAACGTCGCTTTGCACTTGTGTATTTGTTTGTGTGGTGTGATAATGATGATGATGAGAGAGAGAGAGAGAGAGAGAGAGAGAGAGAGAGAGAGAGAGAGAGAGAGAGAGAGAGAGAGAGAGAGAGAGAGAGAGAGAGAGAGAGAGAGAGAGAGAGAGAGAGAGAGAGAGAGAGAGAGAGAGAGAGAGAGAGAGAGAGAGAGAGAGAGAGAGAGAGAGAGAGAGAGAGAGAGAGAGAGAGAGAGAGAGAGAGAGAGAGAGAGAGAGAGAGAGAGAGAGAGAGGTGGATAGAGAGAGAGAGAGTAGAGAGAGAGACAGAGAGAGAGACAGAGAGAGAGACAGAGAGAGAGACAGAGACAGAGAGAGACACACAGAGAGACAGAAAGACAGGGAGAGACAGAGATAGGTAGATACCTAAGGTTCGTGTATGGCTTCCGGAGGAAAGGAAAGTTTGGGGGGGAAAAAGAAAAACAAGCAAACATGCAAACTTCTATGCTCTTGAGAAAAGGGCAACCGTGTGAAATTGGTTCTAAGAATGGGGAACAGATTTGTGGTCACACTAGTAGTAGTAGTAGTAGTAGTAGTAGTAGTAGTAGTAGTAGTAGTAGTAGTAGTAGTAGTAGTAGTAGTAGTAGTAGTAGTAGTAGTAGTAGTAGTAGTAGAAGAAGAAACAGAGAGAGAGAAGGGGGGGGGGGGGGCGGCAGCTTGTGATGGATATCTAAGATGCACAAAATGGACAGTATTCATAATATAGTCACTATTTAGAAAACACTATACTCCAGAGAGGCTGATGAGATGCTGAGGGAGGGGAGAGAGGGGGAAAGAGAGAGGGAAGAGGGACAGACAGACATGGACTGAGAGAGATAGACAGAGGAAGAGACAGAGACAGAAAAACAAAGAAATACAATGATATTATGCAAAGACAGTAACAAAGTGGGTTGTGTTGAAAGGGAGAAGAGGGAGGGTTTGGGGTTGAGGTATTCCCCAAGGCGTGGTCAGCGGACACCCCCAAAGTGCTTGACTCCCTTTCGCCAACACTGAAAAGTGTGGATGGACAAGTGGGTTGGCATGACAACATGACGCTTCCGATCCCACTAGCCGGTCACAAGAGTTGTCTTCTCCTGAGTGGAAAAAAGGTAACGTGCAAGAGGTTGTCGCCCTTTCGTCTGACTAAGATCGGAGAAAGAAACGTTTGGACACAAAATGGTCAATAGTCACTGTTGAAAGGGTTGCGTTGAGGAGAGCGTTAGTCAACGTTGCAAAACTCCCCCCAGTTGCTAAGTCTACGCAATCTCTGTTCTCTGAAAGAGTTTACAGTATTACAAAAACAGCGAAAGTTGTTCGATTGTAATAAGGGTCTCCGACCAATTGGACGCTAATCTCATCATCTCCGTTCGATTGTAAGAGTGGTCTTTTTTTCTTTTTAATAGGATGAGTTTCCAGAATGGTGTTTTGACGATTTAAAGTTCAGCACATGCTCTTCAAAGTTCCTTCTATTAATCTCCACCATGGTTGGATGGTATATTACATATTGTGATGTACATTTTAGACCCACAAATAATAGGTGAATGAACGCAAATTGATCCACAGCCTGTAGAACGGTCACTCACGTTTGAAATTAATATTTTTAGAAGACTAGACTAGACCTTCTCCTTTTTGGACAACATGTAGAATAATCGTTGCTTAACCCCTTCAGGACTTCACTGCCTTGGGTGAACTCCATTGCTGGCCTGGGGCTGCCTAGAAAACAATGTTATAACAAATAAGAAGCGCAACAACACTCACACTGTCGATGATTCAGTTTTGACAATGTTACTGGTTGATACAAGTTTATTTTTCGCTTTGAAATCGTGGTTACTTGCATTCAAATCGGAATCATTAGTCTCCTTATCACTGTTAATGAAAACATATTGGATTATTTTTTTAGGCTTGTCTAGGGCCGATTTTGTGGACATTTGTAACATTTAAAATTGAGATAGAAATGCCAAACATGTGAAACGAAAGCAGGAACAGTGATGAAGAGAAATAACTCGAAAAACGTGGTTTGGATTGGAAAAAAAACCTACATGTATTTAGATACGTTTTAGACTAAAATAATCGCTATTCCGAGAATACTCGCTACAGTAGAGAGCGAACGTTGAACTCATGCGTTTTGTGTAGGTAACTTGCCCCAATCCCTCATCGCAAAATGGAAGTTGGTTGGTTGTTTTTTCTTCCTGTGTGCTTGCTGTTGCTAGTAGTGGAAAGCGTCAGCGATCATGATTATAACAAACCAAAAACCCACCAACCAACCAACCCACCAACCAACCAACCAACCCACCAACCAACCAACCCACCAACCAACCAGCCAACCACCCGCCAACCAACCAACCAACCCACCCAAACCCGTACTGCAGCGAGATCAATGTGCAATGATTATGAAGATAAAAGAGCATGTAAACTACCTAATTTAAAAATCCTTTCAACGCCAGCCATTGTTCAGCCAAAAATGTCCATTAAAGTTACCTGGGTAGAGAACAGATTTCGCCTGCAATATTGGAGGTTTCTCTGTGACGTGCATAAAATAGGGCCTATCCTGACCTCCCAAAATGAAGAACATATTAAGGTCACTGGACAGCAGACCCTCATTTGGTGCCTTTCAGTGACGTGGGTGTCAAATCATTGTGGTGCCAAGAGGTGACAGTGGCGATGAAAGGGTTAAACCAAACCCCACCTGATTGCAGCATGACTGTGTTCATTTGTGATCCGACCGCTAACATTCACAAAACGTTACAAGAAAAACTGTAAAGGTCAAAATGTACCCCCTCCTACATTTCTCAGCTCTCCCCGCAGTTTCACATTTGTCTTTCTTACCAAAGATTAAGCTGTATCTTATGAACCTTTTCAGCTAATTATCTTTGTTGAATAATTAATCGCAGTCATAATAAAGACCAGTATCTAATAGGAGACACACACACACACACACACACGCACACACGCACGCACGCACGCACGCACGCACGCACGCACGCACGCAC
>CM065685.1:60846602-60849102 GCA_017654935.2 Phymorhynchus buccinoides
CATCATTACTGGCCTGGGGTGGCCTAGAAAACAGTATAACCCCTTCCAGACATCACTGCCTGAGGCACACATCATTACTGGCCTGGGGTGAGGCACACTAGAAAACAGTATAACCCCTTCCAGACACCACTGTCTGAGGCACACATCATTACTGGCCTGGGGTGGCCTAGAAAACAGTATAACCCCTTCCAGACATCACTGCCTGAGGCACACATCATTACTGGCCTGGGGTGGCCTAGAAAACAGTATAACCCCTTCAAGACATCACTGCATGAGGCAAACATCATTACTGGCCTGGGGTCACTGCCTAGAAAACAGAAAACATGTAGAACTGCCCTTATAACCCCTGGCCTGGGGTTGACTAGAAAACAGTATAACCCCTTCAAGACATCACTGCCTGAGGCAAACATCATTACTGGCCTGGGGTGGCCTAGAAAACAGTATAACCCCTTCCAGACATCTGCCTGAGGCACACATCATTACTGGCCTGGGGTGGCCAAGAAAGAAAACAATTATATTATATAAAGTGCAACAAAATTCGCCTTTGTCTGCGATTCCTTTTTCCAATGAAAAATGGTGTTTTACGTCCTCTCGGTCTGGAACAGACACATATGGGACATTTGTAGATACGGTGACGAGGTAATGGGTTAAAAGGCTAAGTCTCTAGGGAAGACTTTTAGTGTGTTAAATTTTCAAGTAGAAAATTTGCCTTTAGCCCACTTCTCTAGGGTATGGGAGATGAGCAACTTTCCCGGCCCCCTTTCATCTAATAAATTTATATTTGTGCCCGGGTTCTGGCTCGTATGATTGTAAGAAATACAAGTGGTTGATTTGCTCTAAATGGCAGACAGAGAGAAGTAGGGTTTTACATGAAATTACAAGACTTCCACTCTCATCAGTCTGACCAAAGGGTTCAGTATTATTTGACACTTGTATTTTATTTACTCACAAAATCTGCATAAGATTATGCAACAATAATAATAAAGCAGCTCAATGGCGCCAAAACAAAATATGAATAAAATAAAAAATGAAATCCGAAAGGATTTACAAGACTTTTGTCTTTCTAGAAGGTTAGCCTCAAGCGAGAAGGGTTACTAATTATCTTCAGTGTCCGGAGGAAAGTTCAAATGATTGGCGCGGTTCTGTGAACTTAGCTATTGTCAAGTTCCTCCGTAGGGGTCGGCGAGTGCTGGGTTGGCTGGGCTTGCTCGTCAGGTGAGAGTAGCTCCCAGTCGTTCTGGTTACGGCGTCGCGGGATGGCACGGTTCAGGCATGGTCTCCTCGCGGATTCTGGGTGTGGGGCGTCTTGGTGGCGTTCCCGTCTTGGTGCTTGTGAGTCAGGGATGGAGCTTCCTGACCACGATGCCCTGCTGATAATCACAGGAGAAGGTGGATGTAGGTCTCTATGGCTTAGAGACAAGGGGCTTCAGTCGGCAGGGAATTAGTGGATCCCAACCGGCTAGAAGGCTGCCCTTGTACAATAGCACTAGTTAATAAATAAACTGAATTTCAGTTAACAAACTGAGATCAGTAAAACGTAAAAGGTGTACAGGAATCAACTGGTAGTAGTCAGTACCTGGCTAGATCAAAGTCTATGATCAAGCCAACATCACTCTCCATCCAACACCTGGAAAGGAATGGTATCATAAAGTGCAAGATTGCAACCCACAGGCTTCCTACTAAAAATATACAAAAGGGTTAGTAGGCATAAAATCCGGTTCTGGTACCAAAAGAGTTAAAGTCAAAAACACACACACAAATAATCAGTGCACATAAATAGAACAGAATGTTTACCACTTCTTTTCAATAACATATCTACTCCTTATTGATCATTGAACATAGGATCTAGATCAAAAATATGATCTAACAAAAACAAATCTCAATCACCAGCCGTCAATAATACTCACTAGTTGGGCTATTAGGACTGGCTGGGAGAGAGGTTGAGTCTGCAATGTTGCTCCAGCCAGGTTTCAGCGTCTTGTGAGAAAGAATGTGTAGGCTAACTTTCCTCACTACTCAAATTTTCCCCTCCCATTTTCAAACAATGAGAGCCTGTCATTGGTTCATAGCAGTCGACAAGTCACAAGATGATGTCCTAGTATTATGCATAGTAGTACAGAACAATCACGCGCCGGTTACATCACTGGCACGTGTAACATTCCTGGATCGGGAAAGGAAGAGTTCAAAGGGCGCCGACTGTAGATGTCACTTTCTCGTGATGGGAAGGGAGATCGGGCTTCAAAGAGATAAATGGGTCTGTTTGATGTTGAATGGTCATTAAAGTGGCGGCCCGAGAAAAGAAGGGGGGGGGGTGTAGATAAAGAAAGAGGGGTCGTGCGTGATACATTGTCACAGATACAAAGATGGTGGGAACAATACTGGATGCAATGCCCGGAGGCAGTGCAACTCCAGTAAAGTCCTGATTTGTTTTAGCAATACAGATAGGTGTAGCGGTAACCACGCCTCGGTTAAACCTCATCGGCTATGGTACCGCCACAAG
>CM065685.1:60869102-60874102 GCA_017654935.2 Phymorhynchus buccinoides
CAAAGAGAGACAGTGAGGTAGATAGAATGTACACTATGGTTCTGATTCTCAATAATTATCTGTATTAGTTTGTAAGCATAGCTCCTTACCCTTCAGTCTGTGTGCGTGTGTATGTGCTTGTGTGCACGTACGTACACGCGAGTGTGTGTGTGTGTGTGTGTGTGTGTGTGTGTGTGTGTGTGTGTGTGTGTGTGTGTGTGTGTGTGTGTGTGTGTGTGATGTGTGTGTGTGTTTGCTGTTGTTGTTGTACCCTGGCTAAAAGACTCCAGGGATCATCCAAACAGCCGAAGCGCTTGAACACTATGCTACACATGCACCAGCTAGGGATGAGAACATTACGTGTGTGAACGTTTTTGATTACCCCGCCACGTGGGCAGCCACACTCCGACTTCGTGTATGTGTTCGTGTATGTGTGTACGTACACGCGCGTGCGTGCGTGTGTGTGTGTGTGTGTGTGTTGTGTGCGTGTGCGTGTGTGTGTGTGTGTGCGTGCGCGCGCGTGTATGTGTGTATGTGCGCGCGTGCGCGTGAGCGCATGTGGGTGTTCGAGTGTATGTGTATGCATGTGTCCTAAGTTACCCAGCCGCTCTTCGTTTTCATACACACATACACACACCCTCGCCTTACCTTTCCATTTTTCAATTATTTTATTTTTAAAGTTTCGGGTTGCTCATACTTGCTGATTGTTTTCATACTTCAGAGCTTTTATCATGTTTAAGAAAATATATATCTACTTTGTTGGCCTTGCCTTCTCACTCACATATTTTTGCCCTGCTTTCTTCTCTTCTTTAACCTTTTCATCTACTCCGTATAGTAAGATCATTAAGTTTCTTCTCTCTCCCAATAACGAACAGAAATATATTTATCGCAATGCTGGTTCCAGTTTTATAGACCTTTCTTGCGTAGTAGCCTATTTCAGGGCCTGTAGTCATGAGTCTTGCTAAGTCCACTAATCCGGGATGGAAAATGCAAATTAGTCTAAACTACCAATCCGATTGTCACATTTTTGTTTGTTCTGTGTATTATGGTATAGGGGAAGACGGGGTAAAAAGCGCATGGGCGGGTAAGAAGCCCACCCCAATTATTTCATGAAATAAAGAAAATTTCAGTCAAATTTGCCCATGAGACGAATGCTAGACATTAACGCTCGTCTCATGGGCAAAATGAGACTGAAATTTGCTTCATTTCATGAGATAATTGGGGTGGGCTTCTTACCCGCCCATGCGCTTTTTACCCCGTCTTCCCCATGGTATATTTATCATGGTCTTAGATATCTACTTGTCGTTTCTGATAGTAGAGACGCCACTCTGTTTTGATGTTTGAGTGTTTAAAACCCTTTCATCGCCACTGTCGCCTCTTGGCACCACAATGATTTAACACCCATGTTACTAAAAGGCATCAAATCAGGGCCTGTTATCCAAAGACCCTATTTTCTTAATGTTGGGAGTTAGGATAGGCCTAATGTTATGCATGTCACAGAGGAATTTGCAATATTGCAGATATGTTTTGTCTACCCAGTTAAGTTTAATGGTATTTTTTGGCTGAAAAATGGCTGGCGGTGAAAGGGTTAAAACCCTTTCATCGCCACTGTCGTCTCTTGGCACCACAATGATTTAACACCCATGTCACTAAAAGGCATCAAAAGAGGGTCTGCTGACCAATGACCTTAATATGTTTTTCATTTTGGGAGGTAAGGATAGGCCCTATTTTATGCATGTCACAGAGGAATCCCCAATATTGCTGACGAAATCTTTTCCCTACCCGGGTAAGTTTAATGGTAAATTTTGGCTGAGGACTGTCTAGCGTTGAAAGGGTTAAATTAAATATGTGTGTGTCCTTTGTTTTATATTTCTGTGCCCCAAGTGGGTATAAAATAAAACATTTGCCTTGCCTTGCCTTGACTAATTTGCATTTTCCATCCCGGATTAGTCGCCTTAGCCGCCCTCATGACTACAGACCCTGGACACTGTATTCCCGCCATTATTCTCAGTTCATAGCTTATCTGACCTCTTTTTCCATAGTTCTCAAAAGTGTGTCTTTCGGCTTTTTGTTTACTTTTTTTCTCATTAATTTCTGGAGTTTTCGTTTACGTCAGAAACGGTTTGTTTGTGTAATGTGTGTCATGTTTTGTTTTTCAAGACAAGCTTACTTTTCCCTTACCATAATAATGTATATGATTAGATGACAAGTTCACTTTCTATGTTTCATTTTACTTACGTTCGTTTCTATTGCAGTTTTCAAAATGGTCTTGCTGATTATCTTCCCTCCGCATAGGATTGTATCCAATAACATTCACCACCTTTTCACACCGATGATGTTGGTCTTTTATTTCAAACTATTTAATTTTCCACCTTCCTTTTTATTATGCAATTGTTATTTTCTAACTTCCAACGGTTGAAGAATACATGTATTATTTTTTACCTATTGTTTATGTTTTTCTTGAATTTTTGCACGGATAACGTGCCTTTTCTTTTCCTATTAATACCCCCCATTACATTTTCGAATTGAGGTGTGTTTTTATCTGAAGAATACATGTGTTAGCTTTTACCTATTGCTTCTGTTTTTCTTGAATTGTTGCGCGGATAACGTGCCTTTTCTTTTCCTATTAATTAATACCGCTTATTACATTTTCGAATTTTTTTTTTTTTTTAAATCTGAGATGCAAAATTCTGCCTTTTGGGAGAGGGATAGGGTTTGGGTCAGCCTAGAGTTTGAACCAGACTTTGAGGTGAAGAGTTATAAACATGAAGGGGGTTTCTAAAGTGCACCTTTGACATTTGCCACAAGCTTCTTTCTGTCGTGCAGTGAAGAATTTCTTGACCTTTTTGATATTCAGCTATTTCAGCTGCGAAATTGTAAGAATCGCACATCACCATTGTCCCCGACTTCTAACCCTTCGTTTTCAAACTAAGGGGCAGCCACACTGCATACGATTTGACCCCAATACGATGCGATTGTGACGATGTCTGTGAATCAGGATTCACGTGAAATAGTTCCGCCTAAAAAAATAACTCTACTATTTTCATGCACTATAATTATTCATGTAGACCGCAATACACGAATCGAATGAAATGTCCGATACAAAAATACAGATACTTTTTTTTTTAATCAGATTTGTGTACTACACGGGAGACTACAAATAAAATGAACGTAACTAGTAGGATTTCATCAGATTTATTCAGACAGTAGAATTCCACTTCAATCATGCCTCTCAAATGTCAATTGATCGTAGTGAATCGAATCGCATGAATGAATGGAAGTTAGGTTTTACGTCCACAAAACAGCACATCATTATGAGACGAACCATCAACCAGCCATCATTCAATGCCCGGAGAAGATCCTGGAGGTACTGAAATAACAGGTCTGATCCGTTCATGCGTTGTGCAGCCGATCGAATCGTATGAGAATACAAATCTGTTTAGCGTCCTCCGGTCTAGAACAGACACATATAGCGATATAGGGCATTATTGGATATAAAGATGGTGGGAACGATCCTTGAGGTACTGCCCGGTGGCAGTGCACCACCAGTAAAGTCCCGAATGTTTAACAATACAGATATGTTGTGATCTAACATAAATGATCGAATCGTATGCAGTGTAGCAGGCCCTTAAAGATTCACCCGATCACGTGTCAAAATCACGGGTTTCACGTGTTTTCCCTCTTATAACTGGAAATAAATCTTGTTTTGACCAAGTCTGACTCCCATATAAATGGCCCCAAATTCGAACCGACACATCAGAAATGCCCCACATGGCCGAAAGGCCAAAGAAGGCGTAAAACATTATTATTTTTTCCAACACATCAGTTTAAAGAGCAGCCTCAATTTGAACTTGGGGAAATCTGTATGTGGGTCACAGCAACCCAGAACAAACCAAGGGACTTAATCGTGGTGCGTCACTGTGTCTTTAAAAAAAAGCTTGAACCACTGATGCTGATTAATGGCGGGCCTGTCGTCTGCTCCAAGTCCATCTTTCAGACCTCCACTTCTGGAGAGCGGTGGTTGAACACTCAGGGGAGAGAATTAGGCCTACTTCGGTGTAGTGTCACTTCTCACCTGCTGGCGATCTGTCTTCGCTTGAACAGACTATAACATTATTGCTGTTAAGGAAAGTACTGATCCTTTGCAAACCTCAACTTAGAATGAAATAGGGAAGCTATGTGTAAAAGTACTTTGTTATTTTGAAGCTAAAAGGTTATACAAGTGTTGTTGTTGTTGGTTTTGCTGTTGTTGTTGTCGTGTGTGTTTGTTTGTGTGTATGTGTCTGTCTCTCTCTCTCTCTCTCTCTCTCTCTCTCTCTCTCTCTCTCTCTCTCTCTCTCTCTCTCTCTCTCTCTCTCTCTCTCTCTCTCTCTCTCTCTCTCTCTCTCTCTGTGTCTCTGTCTCTCTATCTCTCTCTCTGTCTGTATGTCTGTCTGTCTCACTCATTGATTCATTCTCTCTCTATCCCTCTCTGCCCCCCCCCCCTCTCTCTCCATCTCTGTCTCTCTCCCTCTCTGTCTCTCTCTCTCCTCTCTCTCTCTCTGCCATGTTTGTATTCTATGTTCGTATATGTACAAAGGTGCTACCTTTATGTTCAAATTTATATGTGTAATATGCCTTGCCATGTTTGTATTCTATGTTCGTATATGTACCAAGGACAGATTGGAAGACTAGGCGTTGCCTAAAATCTTTATCCTTGAAAAATAAAGTTAAAGTTTTCAAGTTTTCAAAGTTTTCTCTCTCTCTCTCTCTCTCTCTCTCTCTCTCTCTCTCTCTCTCTCTCTCTCTCTCTCTCTCTCTCTCTCTCTCTTTCTCTCTCTTTCTCTCTCTCTCTCTTATTTTTATTTGTCTCAGAATTGTTTCCTTCTTTCGTAATCAATTCAAACAACCAATTCAAGTTCACCATTGCTCATTATTATCCATGTTTGCTTGAATTCCCATTTTGTTTCTTTTTCAATTTGTTCATGTTCCAATTTTTGTTTACTGTTCTTGACTTGATAGTTTCTATGTCAATTTTTCTT
>CM065685.1:60879102-60891602 GCA_017654935.2 Phymorhynchus buccinoides
CACACACACACACACACACACACACACACATATACACACACATGCATGCGCACACGCACACTCGCACACAATTAATTATACAAGTAAAATAGTTACAACATGAACATTCTAAGAAGAAACATAGAGACCACATTCACATTCTCAATGAAGTTTGAATACAATACTGCAACTTGAAATAAAATCATACTGCCATCGACATACCAATTACATGACTAATTATAATAGACAAATTTTGCAAAAACAAAAATACCCTTCTACCTCATTTACAGGCATTTAAAGTTTACAAGACGTAGACATTCTACATACAAAATACGAATTATAAAATAATTGTAAATACATTTGTTACAAGATTTCTGCAATAAAACGACACACACACCTCACACACAAAAACTAATCAATCATAATATGTCCGAAACAAGTGAGTTTTAAGGGCAGAGCGAAAGGCGGAAATAGAGTCAGATGAGCGGACATGTTGTGGGAGGGAATTCCATAAGTGAGGTGCTAAATAGTAGAAAGATCGTTCACCAAACGATTTCGTGTGGACCCGAGGAACCTTGAGTGTGCAGCAGTCAGAGGAAGAACGTAGGGAGCGAGCAGGTAAGTAGACAGTTACTAGATCGGAGAGATAGACAGGACCAGAAGAGTGAACAGCACCGAAACAAAGGCAGGTTATTTTATACTCGATTCTAGCCTCTACTGGAAGCCAGTGCAAGTTATGAAGATGAGGTGTTATATGATCAGAACGTGGAATCTTGAGAGTGAGGCGTGCTGCAACAGTAAGTGAGAGTCACAGGGGAATGGTATGTTGCCATAGGCCGCAAACGATTGTTTGTAGACCTTATAACCATATATTCTTGATCAGCATCATCAAAACGAATGCATTGGAAGACATTTTGAACAACCCAATAATAATGTGAGAGTGAGAGCTTCCTTCCATCTTTCTTCCCTAGAGCGACCACCGTCACTGTTGACTATTCTGTCGCTGTTGCTTTAGGGGGGATCTGCGGAAATGCGCACTGAGGTACTACTGAGATAAAGAAGAAGAAAGTGGACTAAAGAAGAAGAAGACAGAAAGTTTGGCCCAGCCAGCCAGGTCCCGCTGATCGGTCCCCAACATGATGCTACGCCAAGCAAAGGAATGACCCAGATAGCCAGGTCCCGCTGATCGGGCCCCCAACTGAGTGGTTGGCTACCGTAGACCAGTAGACGTTGGCTTTAGACCCTTATAGCCATATACACCCTTGATCATCATCACCAAAGGAATGCATGGACATATATATTGAACAGACTAATAGCAAAGTGAGTGAGCGAGGTGAGCAGCCGGTGTCCTTAGGACGTAGACCGTTAGCCATACATCCTTAACTAGGCCTTATAACCATGTAATTAATATTATTGATCATCATCCTCCAACGAATGCACTGGAATACACCTTGAACAAGCCAATCATTAAATGAGAGTGACAGCCGAGCGGCCGGTTACCGTAGGCAACACACCGCTGAATGTAGACCGCTATATATTCGTGATCAGTATCACCAAAGGAATGCAAAATGTCCCATATGTGCCCTTATGGGTCGAGAGGACGTTAAGCTCTAAGTTTTCCTTCCTTCCAAAGGAATGCATTGGAAGACATTTTAATCAGACCAATAGTAACATGTTAGTGAAATCTGAGCAGCTGGCTGCCATACCCCGCTAACTGTTGAGTGTAGACCCTTAAAATCATGTAACGATACTCCTGATCAGCATCACCTCAAGGAATTCAGTTGGAGACATCTTCTAGAGAGCCAGTACTAAAACAGATCTAAGTGAAGTAAACGGGGGCAAAACCGGTCAGCATACATAGATTATAAACCTTTAACAGACACAGCTTCCCGGTAAGTACCTTTTATTAGAGCGAAGCTACAAACAGACCTCACCTCCTCTGTACACCCACCCCCCCCCCCCCCCCCCCCCCCCCCCCCCCCTGTAGGGGCCATTCCAGAGAAGAAACGACTAGCAATCAACACTGTTTCTTCAGTGCTGGCTAAACGACCCTGCACGATCGCCCCGTACAGCAGACGACCAAGTTAACGAGGGGAGATAAAAGAATGAAGCGTTTACTTGGCCTTACCTCCCTTGCCCATTTCCCCAAGTATGGCAGACGACATCGTTAATGTTGAGAGCGTCGCTTGCCTGGGTCATTTTCGGAAGGGGTAAGGAAGAAGGTGGGTATCAAAGCTTACGGTTTTATTTTTTAGTATTTTGTGCCAGAAACTAGTCTGAAGTACTTCACTTGTTGGGTTTTGATGGTGGTTTAGTGAGTTGTTTGTTTTGGTTAGGCGCCATCATGATAGGACAGAGTCGTTCTGTTACTGTTTTAGTTGAGTAACAGTAGGGCTATTTGTTGAGTTTTGCTTCTGATCTCAGACTTTATTTCTGTCTCTGGGTCTGTGAGTAGTAGAACGAGTCGGCCATCAGAACCCCCCGACTCAGTCTTTCTACTGTTAGTTGTCTGTCTCTGTGTTCAATTTTATTCAATTCAATTCGCCCACTATCTTTCATTTACTCCCTCCCCCCTCTCTCTCTCTCTTTCCTTCCCTCCGCCTATACATTGTACGCAAAAATATTTTTGTTACAGCTGTCAACAAAAGAAGAAATATGATTATTCAAGGAAGGAAAGTGAGAAAGAAATTATATTAGCGAAGAAGGCGTGGAAGAAGAAGAAGAAAAAACAACGGCAAAACAAGTGCAACGCCGAGCGGCTGCAAAGTCCCCTCGCAGCATCGCCGAGCTACTCCGAAATCGGAATGTGTCTGTTGTACACATACATAAAAACGCATCAAAACAGCACGTAACTACATACAAACGCATCAAAACAGCACGTAACTGAATACTTTTTTTTTATATAGCCTTGGGGTTCGGACCCGTGATTTGAGCGCGCGCGATCATGCGCACACGAGCGCACAGAAAAATTCATGACAACTGTGTTATAGACCATTCATCAAGAAATGTTGTGAAAAAACACTGCATTGAAATACATGCAAAACTTCGCGAGATATTAGCGATTATGTGTTTCGGGGTTTGAACCCCGTAACTGGCGCGACCTTGACCTTAATGTAAAACTAAATACATCAGTGGATAGCTTGCATCTTGGCAAACTAGTATACCAAATTTGATGATGATAGACTGAATAGTTTTTGAGAAAAACGGACGAATAGCCGGAAGGACGGAGGCACGCCGGACGGACGGACCAGACAAAAACAATAGCTCCCCGAACCTTCGGCTCGGGGACTAATAATAACTGCTAAATGAAACACGAAGATACAGAGCACGGCAGGTAAACAGGAAGTAAATAAAAGGCAATAGGAATAATGAAAGCAGTGATAAAGTCACACGGTAACAGGGATCTTTCATAGAGCACAGTACGCAATACATACGTCCATCAAACATAAGAACGCGCTGATAGAAAACAAACAGTAAAAGTAGAAACGCAAGTTCACAAGAGTTAAGTAGGCTACAAGACTTTGAAAGTTTTGAGAGAGAGAGAGAGAGAGAGAGAGAGAGAGAGAGAGAGAGAGAGAGAGAGAGAGAGAGAGAGAGAGAGAGAGAGAGAGAGAGAGAGAGAGAGAGAGTACAGACAGACAGAGACAGACATAGTGAGAGATAGAAAGAGAGAGACATACACAGAGAGAGGGGAGAGAGAGAGAGAGAGAGAGAGAGAGAGAGAGAGAGAGAGAGAGAGAGAGAGAGAGAGAGAGAGTACAAACAAACAGACAGAGACAGACATAGTGAGAGATAGAAAGAGAGAGACATACAGAGAGAGAGGGGAGAGAGAGAGAGAGAGAGACGAGAGAGAGAGAGAGAGAGAGAGAGTACAGACAGACAGACATAGTGAGAGATAAAAAGAGAGACATACACAGAGAGAGAGGGGGGAGAGAGAGAGAGAGAGAGAGAGAGAGAGAGAGAGAGAGAGAGAGAGAGAGAGAGAGAGAGAGAGAGAGTACAGACAGACAGACAGAGACAGACATAGTGAGAGATAGAAGAGAGAGAGACATACACAGAGAGAGGGGAGAGAGAGAGAGAGTACAGACAGACAGACAGACAGACAGAGACAGACATAGTGAGAGATACAAAGAGAGACATACACAGAGAGAGGGGGGGGACGAGAGAGAGAGAGAGAGAGAGAGAGAGAGAGAGAGAGAGAGAGAGAGTACAGACAGACAGACAGAGACAGACATAGTGAGAGAGAGAGAGAGAGAGACATACAGAGAGAGAGGGGAGAGAGAGAGAGAGAGAGAGAGAGAGAGAGAGAGAGAGAGAGAGAGAGAGAGAGAGAGAGAGAGAGAGTACAGACAGACAGACAGACAGACAGAGACAGACATAGTGAGAGATAAAAAGAGAGACATACACAGAGAGAGAGAGAGAGAGAGAGAGAGAGAGAGAGAGAGAGAGAGAGAGAGAGAGAGAGAGAGAGAGAGAGAGAGAGAGAAAGACAGACAGACACAGATAGAGAGTGAGAGAGACATACAGAGAGAGAGATGGACAGACACAGAGAGAGTAAGAGAGAGAGGGGGGGGGAACAGATGGACAAACAGACAGGATGGGACAGAGACAGCGAGACAGAGACAAACCGAAACATAAAGAGACGAAGAGAGAGAGAGAGGGACAGAGTCAAAGAGAGAAACAAAAACTTCCCTATCAATGTTGGTACTTATTGACAATGTTGCGGACGGAATAAACACATAAAACAACGTTGTGCTCTGCGTCTTCCAGTGTTATGTGGTTCTTAATATTTCTATCTCCAATTCTTTCCTTCTTCTGCTTTTTTCGTGTTCTTTTATGTCCATATTTTTAACCTTTCCTTTAAGAAAATAATTAGAATCATTTGGCAACATTTACACCAAGACGCGCGAGCTCGCCAGACGCATAATCACGATGTTTAGGATGTAATGTTGCTTATTTCCCCTCCCTCTCCCCCACCTCCCTCCCTAACCTCACCTTGTTTTCTGTTATATTTTATTCTTTCATTCCTTTTTCGAGTTTCGAAGTTTCTTTCCCTCTATCCTTCTCTTTTCCCTTTTTGGCTCACTCGTGTCAACGACACGAAGTGAGTCTATGTTCTCATGTTTCTTCGGTTTTCCAGGTCTCTCTGTGGTAGCTTTAAAGTTGGCTTTTTCTCGGGAACTACAAGGCGTACATTGTTCAAACTTTGCATACACATAGATGTTTATGCAAGCTTTCAAGAAAGATGATTAGCATATTAAAATTGACCAATAACCTTGACCTTTGACCTTTAACGTTTAATTTTTGTCTTGGCCATATCTTTCACAGTTTTGCAGTTGAAGTCCCCAAATTTGGCATGGTGGTGCATTGGCCTAAGGTGATGTGGTATATACGACTATTTTTTACTCTCTTCAACCTTGACCTTTGACCTTGAACATCGTCAATTATATTTGTTTGGGCCATATATTTTATATCCTGGCGGATACAGTCCCCGAATTTGGCAAGCAGGTAGAATAGCTTAAGATAAAATGGAATGCAAAGTGTTGTCGACCTCGGTGACCATGATCACCTTGACCTTTGACCTTGAATTTTTGTCTATCACAATATCACATGAACCGTTGCACGGATTCACTTTAAATTTTGTAGGGTGATATATCACATCATGCTGATGAGTCCAACAAATGTTTGGAAAGTAAGCGATTTAGCATTTAGATATATCTCTGGCATTGAGGTCTATCTCCAACAAAGCACAGCGAGTGAGCCTTGAAGGCGTTGCCTCTTGTTCTATCATCTGTCCACCCCTAATCCTCCTTTTTCTCCTATCCCTCCTCAATGTAATACGTTGCCATTCAGATGTGCCAGCTTTTTGTTTATTGATAATTCGTACGTTTTTGTTTCTTTGGCTATTTCTTTCGCGTTGCTTTGTTTTTGCCCTTATTTGAGCATTCGGCCAACCAAGCTGTATTTTTTAAAGCACAGATTGCGCAACTCTCTCTCTCTCTCTCTCTCTCTCTCTCTCTCTCTCTCTCTCTCTCTCTCTCTCTCTCTCTCTCTCTCTCTCTCTCTCTCTCTCTCTCTGTCTCTCTCTCTCTCTCTCTCTCTCTCTCTCTCTCTCTCTCTCTCTCTCTCTCTCTCTCTCTCTCTCTCTCTCTCTCTCTCTCTCTCTCTCTCTCTCTCTCTCTCTCCCTACCTCTCTCTCTCTCTCTCTCTCTCTCTCTCTCCCCTCCCTCTCTCTCTCTTCCTCTCTCTCTCCTCTCCCCCCTCTCTCTCTCTCTCTCTCTCTCTCCCTCTCCCCCTCTCTCTCCTTCCCCTCTCCCTCTCCCTAACTCATCCCTTCTTCCCTAAACTCTACTTCCTGTGTGTGTTTCTCTCTCTGTTATGGGTTCTTCCTGTTGACAATGTTGACAATGAGACGTGGATTTCGCTGTACACCTTGAGGGAATAGCGATTTCCTTTAAGTTAAATATATTCCAAACATGAACGTCCCGTTTGTCTTTTGTCGGCTAAAGGTTTTAAGTCTTGTTGATCATTTCAAAAGAATCTATAGGATAATCTGTAGAAGATAAAGATTTAAAAAAGATTGTTTTAAAACGTGACAGAAAGGTAGGTTAGATGTGTGTGTGTGTGTGTGTGTGTGTGTGTGTGTGTGTGTGTGTGTGTGTGTGTGTGTGTGTGTGTGTGTGTGTGTGTGTGTGATATGTGGGGGGGGGGGGGTGCGTGTGTGTCTGTGTCTATGTGTGGGGGTGGAGGTTAGAGAGAGGGGGAGGGAGAAAGAGAAAGAGAGGGAAGAAGAAGAAGAAACACACACACACACACGCGCGGGCACACGCACACACACGCACACGCACGCACGCACACGCACGCACACACACACACACACACACACACACGAACACACACACACACACACACACACACACACACACACACACACACACACACACACACACACACACACACACACATCCCTACATATTCTCAAACAGTCATCACACAATGCATTCATAAAATTAAGACCATAATTATGGTCTCTTAGGCCTACTCATCTCAATCCAGTCATACTACTACTACTACTACTACTACTACTACTACTACTACTACTACTACTACTACTACTACTACTACTACTACTACTACTACTACTACTACTACTACTACTACTACTACTACTACTACTTACTACTACAACTACTACTACTACTAGGGGAAGACGGGGTAAAAAGCGCATGGGCGGGTAAGAAGCCCACCCCAATTATCTCATGAAATGAAGCAAATTTCAGTCTCATTTTGCCCATGAGACGAGCCTTAATGTCTAGCATTCGTCTCATGGGCAAATTTGACTGAAATTTTCTTTATTTCATGAGATAATTGGGGTGGGCTTCTTACCCGCCCATGCGCTTTTTACCCCGTCTTCCCCTACTACTACTACTACTACTGCTGCTGCTGCTGCTGTTGCTGCTGCTACTACTACTACTACTACTATAGTAGTAGTCTGAGTGTCACATTATCATGACTTTAAACGTAATCACAGAAGACATATGTCTTCGTTGTGTCGTCCTCTATTTACCCTGGAGTACAATAAAGACGGAACATCATGGCGGCCAAACATTCTCGCCGATTCTCGCGGGATGCATTGTTAAGACGTTACCGGGAAGGCAGAGGCGTTGTCGCATTGATCGTTGTGATGTAGACAGTATTTCTAACATCATTCTCTTCAGGGTTTTTAAAAAGAAAATCAGAGTGTTTGTTGTGATTGTTAGCACAGAAGAAATTGCTAGTCAGAATGGTTGTTTGTCTGTATGGACTACTGTGCGATAATATAATTATTATGTCAGTGACAAAGCGTAAAACATAGATGGGGAAATTCACAAGTTTTTGACTTTCCTTGTCTTCCATTTCTGGAGTTATTCATCTTTTGTTTACGTAGTCTTTAATTGTCTGTTCTCTCATTTTATAAGTATCGCTGTTTCTACATTTATAAAGTTCCTAATATCGTAATCTGTAGCTATTAACTGGGATTAACTTTTATTTAAATGCAAATTGCATATACAATTCCCTTTTCTTTTCTTCTCTAATGGCTGCCTAACATCGACAATGTTATCTATTCTTTATTGTATTTTCCTAGTAATTGTAGTGGAGAAGTAGAAATAGTAGAAGCAGAAGCAGCAGTAAGAGGAGTATAGTAGGAGAAGTAGTGATGGTAGGTGCATTGATGAAGCAGCAGTAGTAGTAGTAGTAGCAGCAGCAGCAGCAGCAGTAGTAGTAGTAGTAGTAGCAGCAGCAGCAGCAGCAACAGCAGCAATATCAGCAGCAGCAGCAGCAGCCGCAGCAGTAGTAGTAGTAGCAGCAGCAGCAGCAGCAGCAGCAACAGCAGCAACAACAACAACAGTAGTAGCAGCAGCAGCAGAAGTAGTAGCAGCAGCAGCAGAAGTAGTAGTAGTAGTAGCAGTGCTGCTCAGCAGCCGCAATAGGTTACTAATTGTAGTAGTGCCAGCAGCTGCTTCAAATTCTTCCAATCCTTCCAATTTTAAAATCAATCTTCATTTTCTTTGGGATCCATGATTTAAAAAGAAACTCTGTTACCAGATTTCCTAGAAAAGGTATAAGTATGTTTTGATGACGTTCTGCAGATAGCGTTTGTGTGATTGCAATAAACTATTATATCCATGCTTGAAAGGACTGAGTTTATCAAAAGGTTAATCGATTTTTGAAAGTGTTTTGTAAATCTATCTTCTCACTATATTTAAAGCAAAACTATTTCAGATTTTTCCAAGCTTAGAAACTCATTATCACAGCTTCCATTTGTTTTACATGTTGAGTTCTGGTGTATAGGCCTACTGAAACAATTATGGATCGAAGTAACTGTTAATCCTGCATCCGAATGACATTCCACTTCAACTTTACAATTTACGGAACACAGTGGAACCTCCCTTATCTTGACCTTCGAAAAGCATCCAAAATGAGGTCTTATAAGAGAGGGATCTTATAGGAGAGGTAATTTTATACTTACAAAGAAAGGCAATGTCTCAGAGAAGTAGGTTTTATGTGGGAGAGAGTCTTATAATGGGAGATCTTATAAGGGAGGTTCCATTGTATTTAGGGGTAACAAACTCACCCTTAACTCCGACTCCAAAGCAGTCGAAGACGGACATTCTGGGCCTAACTAGACATAGCTAGGCGTAACGGCAGCATGACGCATCTGCGCTAATAAATTAGCGATCGATGAAGAAGAAGAATTTAAAGCTAAATGTCCTTTCAATACGGTTTTGATTTGTTTTGCTAATGCTGGAAATAGAGTTACAGAGAAACAGACCACAGTGTAAACTCATTGACAGATGCAGTAACGTTCTTCTTCTTATTCTGCGTTCCCAGGCCATATAGCCATAATGGATAAAGTATGTATCCGGTTTTCAGTTTTTACTGGTCTCCCCGCTGCGTACAGCTGGCACATTCCGATTTCGGAGGAGCTCAAAACAGACAATTATTTGGAAGATTTGTTTTTAAGGCAGGAGAATGGGCAAAAAAAAGCCAGAAAAACAGTAGATGACAGAAAGCAAAGGGAAAAGGCAGAGTCAAAGAGAGTGACTGCTTACAGGAAGTTACAAGCACAGAACTACCAGAAGGTGGGGGAACTATTTGTATGAAAGATCCCCACGGGGAGAGACTCGTGGAGGGGGCGGAGTCGTCCAGCTCCCCGTATGGAGGCACGAGGCATCCGCCCACTTCCCCGGTAACGTTCAATAATTACGTAATATAATCAGTTCTTTCTTGTTTTGAAGCTGACACACGGTGTGCTTAATTGCCTCAATTCCTCCCACATTGATCTTCCTGGCTGTCTTTTAAATGTTTGCAATTTTGCGGTCACAATCAAACACATTGATTTTGATGCCACCATAATTGAGATGGTCAGGAGAAAGTGTGTGTGTGTGTGTGTGTGTGTGTGTGTGTGCGCGTGTGTGCGTGCGTGTGCGTGTGTGCGCGTGTATGTGTGTGTATGTGTGTTTGTGTGTGTGTGTGTGTGACGTGCGTGTTTGTGTATATGCGTGTGAGGGGGTGAACTATGTAAATGTTGGCGTGGGGTGGATAAGGGGTGGGTGTGTATGTGTATGCACGCGCGTATGTGAATATGTATGCGTATGTGTATGTGTGTGTGTTTTCGTGCGCGCGTATGTGTATGTACGTGCGCATGTAAATGTATGTGTGTATGTTTGCTTGTGTGTGTGTGGTGTGTGTGTGGTGTGTGTGTGTGTGGTGTGTGTGTGTGTGGTGTGTGTGTGTGTTGCTTGTGTGTGTGTGTGGTGTGTGTGTGTGTGTGAGTTAAAGAAGCGTATGGTAAAAATAGTAATGGCCCGCATACGAAATATGGATGCCTGTTGAAATTATTACTGCTTAAATTATTCCTTATGGTTTGTAGCTAGAAGAAAATATTAACTGCTAAGGATTAATTTTTGCACACAGAAATATGCCTGTAATTTAACAAAATATATTTGCATATACATTATGATAACATTATTCGTTAACAATACAATAAAAGACAGTTTTTTCAAAGGTTAGCTTCAATGAAACAAAGTTACAAGTAGGAAATCTATGATATTTAAGTGATTCCTAACATGTTTGGATCTAGTATGAAAGGACCGAAGTCTTGCAGTGGTCACTAAATGAAACATGGCCATACAGTCGTTTATGTTTAAGTCATTCTTAACCTTCTCAAGATAGTGTAAAAAAAACCGCAGTATGACAAAGGCTGCTTTAGTTAAGAAACAATTTGACAAGCTGAATATCAATGATACTAAAGTAACCCTTATCTTAAAGTTACTAGTGTAGTGTAACTAAAGGCGGACCCATCCCAAAACCACAAACTGTACAACGAGACACGGACACAGACGGCTCATCACACCACAATAGTCGTCTCCCTGTCTCCCTTTTCTCTCCCCGGTGCCAGTAAGAAGGCCGCCATCTTGACTGACAGCTCGCAGCGCCCTCTAGGGACCGACTGTGTGACCCAAGGGCGGCCATTTGCATTCCTGGGGGCTAAAAGGGAGACAAGCGCCGTTGATTAAAATGGCCGCCATGCCAGCTCGCTAGCTCCCCCAGAAGCTTGAATGTGGACCACTGAGGGGCGGGGATGGAACATCGACGTTTTACTGTTGATTTCTTCTCAGTAAGAGAGAGAGAGAGAGAGAGAGAGAGAGAGAGAGAGAGAGAGAGAGAGAGAGAGAGAGAGAGAGAGAGAGAGAGAGAGAGAGAGAGAGAGAGAGAGAGAGAGAGAGAGACAGACAGACAGACAGAGAGAGAGAGAGAGAGAGAGACAGAGAGAGAGAGAGAGAGAGAGAGACAGAGAGAGAGACATAGAGAGAGAGAGACAGAGAGGGAGAGAGAGAGAGAGAGAGAGAGAGAGAGAGAGAGAGAGAGAGAGAGAGAGAGAGAGAGACAGAGACAGAGAGACATAGACAGATATATATATATATATATTCTTCATTGTTAACAGATTGTCAGTCTCCAAGTCTCATACTGAAATCAAATTCCTTTCAACCTGAAATAGCAAGATACATTTATGAATGCTTTGCTGTCCGCAGTAAATAATGAGCAACAATATATAAATGTTGTTTTATTATCTTTGTCTGCTGTATTTACTTCGTCACGAACTTTACCTTGTGCTGTTTGTTTTATTTTCTTTCTTTCGTGGTATGTGCTTACTACTTCTGTGTCAATAATTCCTTTGATGGTTTTACGACAAATAAAAGAGTTTGAGTTTGAGTTAGAGTTTATATAATAGAGAGAGAGAGATAAAGAGAGAGACAGGCAGATGGAGGAAGAGAGAGAGAGATGAGAAGAGAGGGAGAGAGAACAAATGATTTTTTTATTTTATTGAAGTAAACATTGGGAATACTTACAAAACAGAGAAAGACACAGAGAGAGACAGAAAGAGATACAGAGGCACAAAGAGAATAATGAATAATGATATTTGGATGAAAAGAGAGATGTACAGAGAGAGTGAGAAACAAAGACAGACAATCCTACAGAGACAGAGATAGACAGACAGACGCGGAGAGACAGAGACAAAGAGAGCAAGAAGGGAAAAGTTGTAAATAACTGACGGCTGATGGGAAGTGATTGAATGAGTTCGTGATTTTCAAGACAAAAGAGGACTTCTGGCGATGTCATCCGCTCTTCTTTACCCCACACTCCCCTATCTGTCCACATCCTTAAATACTTTTCCTTAGTCCTACTCGTCCTGTCTGTTCGTTTCTCTTCCTGAAACTTTTTTCGATGTTGTTTCCATTCCGTCTAATAGACCACTACCACCAACACGGACAGAAGAAAATGAAGAAGAAAGAAATCGAGAAAAAGACAGAAATTAAGAAAGAAACGAATAGAGCAAGAAATGATATTATTAATCATCGTGGACGATGTTGGTAATGGCAGCCCCACAACCACCAACACGGACAAAAAATGAGGAAGAAAGAAGTCGAAAAAAGAAAGAAAGAATGAAAATAATAGAGCAAGAAATAATTATTGCT
>CM065685.1:60901602-60914102 GCA_017654935.2 Phymorhynchus buccinoides
CTGTGTGTGTTTCTCTGTCTCTCTTTCTCCCTCTCTTTCTTCGTATGATTGTGTATGTGTGCCCGCGCTTTGTGTATGTGTGTGTGTGTGTGTGTGTGTGTGTGTGTGTGTGTGTGTGTGTGTGTGTGTGTGTGTGTGTGTGTGTGTCCGCGCTTTACGTGTGTGCATGTGTGTGCGCGTAGATTAGATGTGTGTGCGCGTATGTGTATGTGCATGGATGACATAAAAAGACAATCGCCGAGACAGCAAACAAGGCTGAATGGTAATTGGGTTGATATCAAATTAATAGCCTGATGAAATGAGACAGAGAGAGAGAGAGAGGGGGGAGAGAGAGAGAGAGAGAGAGGGGGAGAGAGAGAGAGAGAGAGAGAGAGAGAGAGAGAGAGAGAGATGGAGAGAGAGAGAGAGAGAGAGAGAGAGAGAGAGAGAGAGAGAGAGAGAGAGAGAGAGGAGAGAGAGAGAGACAGAGAGAGACACACAGAGAGACAGACAGACAGACTGAGACAGAAAGACATACAGAGACATAAAAAGACAATCGCCGAGACAGCATACAAGGCTGAATGGTAATTGGGTTGATATCAAATTGATAGCCTGATGAAATGAGAGAGAAGAGACAGAGAGAGAGAGAGAGAGAGAGACAGAGAGAGAGAGAGAGAGAGAGAGGAGAAAGAAAGACAGAGAGAGAGAGGGGGGAGAGAGAGAGAGAGAGAGAGACAGAGAGAGACAGAGAGAGAGGAGAGAGAGACAGACAGGACAGACAGACAGAGACAGAGAGAGAGAGAGAAGACAGACAGACAGACAGAGACAGAAAGACAGACAGAGAGACAGGGAGACTGTGAATGAGAGACAGACAGAAAGACAGGAAGAGACAAAGAATATGAGCGAGAACCACAGACAGAAATAGAGCCAGAGAGAGGCAAAGAAAGACGCAGAGAGGGAAAGCCAGACAGAGACAGAGAGACAGATAACACAATAATAGCCACTCACAGAGAGATTCAATTCAAAATTCAAATTCAAACAATTTTAATGACTAGGCCTTCTGCCCGTATCATAGGGAGGCTGGGGGAGGGGGTTATAAAGACACATAACATTTATATCGAAAACTAGAAAATAACACACATTCTTGTGGATTTAAACACCACTCACAGAGAGAGAGAGAGTGACAGAGAGAGGGAGGGAGGGAGAGAGAGACAGAAGCAGAGACAGAGATTCAGACAGAGAGAGACAAACAGAAAGACAGAAACAGAGACAGAGAGAGACAAAGAAAGAGACAAAGAAAGACACAAAGAGAGGCAGTGAGAGATTAAAATAGAGAAACTGGGAAACAAAGATTAGTCACAAAGACAGACAGAGAAATTGAAGATAGAAAGAGATAGAGACAGACAGATAGAGAGACAGAACAGATGTGTAATCTAAATCATATTGCCTGCATGCAACAACATAAGACCAGGTAACACCCTCGCATAGTCTAGTACCTTGCCCTGTCAATTCTGTCCCCCCCGGGGGCTGATTAAATGTGGGGGGGTACGGTGCTAGAGGAAGCACCTTGTTCCTGTTGATTAAATCTGCCATCATAAAGCACACACCTGCACCCGGCATAATAAACAACATCATAGAGCTTTTTCCTGGACTGGCAACATGGCAAGAAAATTGCTAATCCCCATGCGCAATCGTAGGCGTACCATTTTTTGGCTCACTCGTGAGTCTATAGTATGATAGTTGTTCGGTTGTGTGTATGTGTGTGTTGTGTGTGTGTGTGTGTGTGTGTGTGTGTGTGTGTGTGTGTGTGTGTGTGTGTGTGTGTTGCGTCTGTGGTCTAATCTCCAAACTTTAACGTTGGCATTTTCTCAGGAAATAGAAGGCATGCATTTTTCAAACTTTGCACACATATAGATGTCTATGCAAGCTTTCAAACAATAATGATTTGAATAATTAAATACTTAAAACAACACTGTAAACAGATAACAAACAGATAACATTTTAGATTAGTGGGTTAGAGAGTATTCAACAGGCAACATGAGTTTCTTAAAAGCCTCGATAGCTCATTGGTAGAGTGTCTGTCTGTCATGCCAATGGTTCCGGGTTCGATTCTCGGCACGGGCACTTTTTTTTTTTAAAGTTGTCTCCATTAACGATAGTTTCATTTGTGCTTTAAAATTGTATTGGCAATCTTGTACTTTAGACACCCCCTTCAATCTTTGTTGTTGTCCCACATGTTCCTGTTCGAGTGAGCCTTGAAGGCTTTGCCTCTTGTTTTCGCTTTTATTAATGCGTGGCGTGGGTGGGAGATGATTCAGCTGTGTTCCATGTGTGAAATGGAATGATTCTTATTATATATTTCCAAAAATGCTTCTTTGTTTTTGAGTGTCTATCTTTCCTATCTTTATCCAGATTCGTGCACGGGAGACTACTAATATTAGTGAACATAACTAGAAGGATTTCGTCAGATTTATTTAGATAGTAGAATTTCACGTCAATCATGCCTCACAAATGTCAAAATCGGACCATAGTGAATCGAATCATACGCAGTGTAGCAGGCCCTATATCTGTGTCTATCGAAACAAGCAAGAATTCTGGCTTTACTGGTTCTACTGTGAAAACGCGTCGTAGCAATCAGAGGCAAGCTCCTGTTTTCTGCGGATTAGAGTGTGTACCCCTGCAGGGCAGAACATGTAGCTGGAGAATCTACCAGGAGGAGAGAGAGAGAGAGAGAGAGAGAGAGAGAGAGAGAGAGAGAGAGAGAGAGAGAGAGAGAGAGAGAGAGAGAGAGAGAGAGAGAGAGAGGGGGGAGAGAGAGAGAGAGGGAGAGAGAGAGAGAGAGAAGAGAGAGGGAGGGAGGGAGAGAGATGGAGGGAGGGAGGGAGAGAGAGAGGGAGGGAGGGGAGAGAGAGAGAGAGAGAGAGAGAGAAAGAGAGGGAGGAGAGGGAGAGAGAGAGAGAGAGGGAGAAGGAGAGAGAGGGATGGAGAGAGAAAGAGAGGGAGGGAGGGAGAGAGAGATGGAGGGAGGGAGGGAGAGAGAGGGGAAGGGGAGGGAGATACAGAGAGGGAGGGAGGGAGGGAGATTGAGGGAGGGGAGAGAGAGAGAGGGGGAGAGAGGGAGTGAGAGAGAGATGGAGGGAGGGAGGGAGAGAGAGAGGGGAAGGGGGAGGGATGGAGGGAGGGAGGGAGATAGAGAGAGGGAGGGAGGGAGGGAGATTGAGGGAGGGAGAGGGAGAGGGGGGGGGGGAGAGGGAGAGAGAGATAAAGAGAAAATACAGAGAATGAAACAAAGAAGGCACACACAGATAGACATACAGAGTGTGAGAGATAAAATGGTAGTGACCAATACAAAATATATGGGAAATGATAATGCATCTGAAGAACCCTCTCTCTCTCTCTCTCTCTCTCTCTCTCTCTCTCTCTCTCTCTCTCTCTCTCTCTCTCTCTCTCTCTCTCTCTCTCTCTCTCTCTCTCTCTCTCTCTCTCCTCTCTCTCTCTCTCTCTCTCTCTCTCTCTCTCTCTCTCTCTCTCTCTCTCTCTCTCTCTCTCGTCTCTCGTGTAACCTTTCCTTATGTTCCATCACATTGTGGTATTGATGGAAATGAATGGGCAGACAGAGTAGCCAGAAGAGGTGCACGACAAATAATTGGCTGTGAAAATATTAATATTCCTTTATCTGTAAAGGAATGCTATAGTCTTTTATAGAAAAAGACATCAAAACTCGTGTGGGCTGTAATGAAAATTCACATACCTCTTCCAACGTTTCTTCGTTAAATCATTTTCCAAGAGAAATTTCTGGGACGGTATTCATGTCGAGATAGCATGAGACTTAGCATGATGCTAACTTAGAAGCTCTTCCAAAAGTCCTATTAAATCCTATAGGACATTGGAAGAGCTTCTAAGTTAGCATCATGCTAAGTCTCATGCTATCTCGACATGAATACCGTCCCTGGTCTATGTTTTAGACTTAAACATAATTATTTAAAATGTAAGCATGTTAATACTGCGATATGTATAGGTGTGAAGAAACTTTTCACATTCCATATACTGTTTCATTGTCCCCTTATGAGGCAGTACCTACCCAGTTTCCAATTACCTGAAAATCCTTCAATCGATGATTTTAAAATCCTAATGTTAAATCACTTATTTTTGTCTAATGTGTCAGAATATTTACTTCACAGTCCCATTGGTGCGTTATTATGCCATTTTTATTTTTGTTTTTAAACAGGGTTAGATTTGGTTGTTCTTATTAAGTAATTGAACTTTTATGTTTTAATTCATAAAATAATATCATTGCAAGTTTATTATCAATCATTTACAATAATTATCATAGTCGTCTAAAAACACTTTAAGTGAAAAGACCTTAAATTAAAGCAAAGCAAACAACACGCACACGCACGCGCGCACGCGCACGCACACGCGCACACACGCACGCACACACACGCACACGCACACGCACACACGCACACACACACACACACACAAACACACACCTCACCCCCACCACTCACACTGACCAACACACTAAACTCTCCCTCACTCACTCACAACCATTGGTCAATATCATCAGCGCGACCCCTGGCGACAGGCATCGACACTATTTTCTCCTTGGCTTTGATTGGTCAAGGGAGTAGGGGAGGGGGGGGGGGGGACTGGGCTCAGACATTTCCCTTCCTGTCACGTGACCATGGCTGTGGATTAATTAAGCTAATGGCGGGATAATCAGACCAATGACTGGGAGGATTAGCACACAAGGTAGGTGGGTGTCGACTGCCATTTCTGTTGATGAGCTACTGACCCAAGTCAACTTAGCAAGTCAGGGATGTGTGTGTTTGTGTCACGGAAAAGTTTGGAATCCTGGAAAAATCTAAATTTGTTTCTGATGAAAATTCGGATTCTTCCCGTGATTGAGAAAATTCGGAATTTTCCCGGGAAAATATCCATTGGTTATTCAATAGATGGAAGTAACCTATTCGCCTCCTCTCATTCTCTGTCTGTGTGTGTGTGTCTCTCTCTCTCTTTCGTTCTGTCTTTCTTTCTCTCTCTCTGTGTTTCCCCCCCCCCCTCTCTCTCTCTCTCTCTCTCTCTCTCTCTCTCTCTCTCTCTCTGTGTCCCCCATCCTCTGTCTATCTCTCCCCTCTCTCTTTCTTTCTTTGTTTGTCTTTCTTGGTCTTTCTTGGTATCTCTTTACATCCATTTATATCTCTCTTTGTTCGTGGTATCTCTTTGCATCTATTTATATATCTCTCTTTGTTCGTCTGTCTGTCTAACAACACAGAAACTATTTACGTTGTAAATGATACTTCTTTGGGAATATATAGAGTTGTTTAGATCACAAATCCATCAGAATTAGTTGACACGCGGACTTGGGTTCAGGGGTTTATTCCTTCTTGTTTTTTGTGACTCAGCACCACGAAGGGGACCTTAAGTCGCTGGGCTAGTTTCTCACAACATTTCATTTTTTGGGTCAATTTTGAGTTATGGGTATTTTCGTGTTCTCTAACATCTTATCTTTCATATTCATAAAGGACAATCTTTAATATTGTTTCTAAGTGGTCTTATAAGTGTTTTAAAACGAGTAGGTCAATGCATTTTCACCAGCTCGGCAAGACTTTAGACTTTGTTTTCTCAAAATGACCGACACTGACCCTATTAACTTTAAATGCTCATAACTTTGGAACGGAAAAAGATACAATAATGGTTCTTGCATCATTAGAAAACAAATTGTCTGAAGTTGTCAAATATAATATAATTTTCTCAGACTGGTCAGTTGCCACGTTATGTCCCTTTCGTGGTGCTGGGTCACATATAGAGTTGCTTAGATCACAAATCACAAATCCATCAGAATTAGTTGAAACGGGGATTCGTATTTCTTGGGAGCGAAGTGTTGAGGGAGTATGTTTTTGGTCTTTGTGTGTCTGTGTGTTTGTCCTTCTATGGCTTTGTCTCAGTCGTCGTCCTTTTCTTTTTCACGAAATACCTAGTCGCCATCTTAACCCTTCCCGTACCCCGTGGGTGTGTTTGCACCCATACTTTTACTTTTTGCCTCATATTTTAAAAACCGTTCATTGAATCTTGCTGATATTTGATGCCTTGGTCAATGAACGATTCGAGCACGTGCACCCCAAACATCAAGCATTTGTGTTGACAAACAAGCGAGTAAATAAACAACAAAGTCGTCGTTTAATGTATCGTCCAGCTAATGTTTACCAGTTGTATGCTACCCCAAGATGGCGGCTGGACACTTCTTGAGGACGGAAATGACGAGCACTGATATCCAGCCATAATTATGTGTGTCCTTAAAGACCCCCCACGTCACGTGTCACATTCCCTCTTATGCTTGGAAGATTCCTTAAGATTTCTTACCAGCCATAAGAGGGAAAACACGTGAAAACCGTGATTTTGACACGTGACGTGGTGGGTTTTTAGATGCCTGGCTGTGAGTCACAAGTTGTTTTCAAAATGGTATTGGAGGATTTAAAGCACATTTCGTACCATTCGAAGGAAGCGTATTACCTAGGGTCTCTTCTGTTTAATTGTCAACTGACAACCTTTGTAATCATTTCAATACTGGGACTTTTAATCAGCAGAATCACCACACTTCCATTCACAATACTGATTATGATGATTAAAATAGTGAGGCTAGGACAAAAAGATAGTGAAAACATTTTCACTTATTATAAATCCGGATGATGATCGAATGCATGTGTAGAATGATAGTGTATGTTAGCCCAATTGCGTGTGAATCAGTGAATGTGAGGGCCTTGAGTTTAATTCTAAAGAAATGCTATGTATTATTATTATTATCATCATTATCATTATTATCATTATTATCATTATTATTATTATTATTATTATTAGTATTAGTATTATTATTATTATTATTATTATCATTATTATTATTATCAATATCATTATTATTATTATTATTATTATTATTATTATTATTATTAATCACAACGTCCTATTGACCTCATAGCTAAAAATAGCAACCAGCTAAAAATACAAATTACTTCCCTTTATAATAAAGTTTATTGTTGTGGGAATTGAATGGTACAATCCACATGACCTGCAGGTGTGGAACAGCGGCCCCGTGACATGTCTGCCCTCAAATGACTTTATACTTCAGGGCCTGTATTCACACTGAGATAGTATGAGACTTATCATCAGCATATCTTAGAAGTGCTAGAGTCCTATTTTAAATCCTTCTACTTTAGAAGACTTATAAGATATCATGATGATAAGTCTCATACATCTGTATTGTTCAAAATTCGGGACTTTCCTGGTGGTGCACTGCCTCCGAGCATTGCCTCCAGGATCATTCCCACCATCTTTATATCTACTGATGTCCCATATGTGTTTGTTCCAGACCGGAGGACGTTAAACATATTTTTTCTTCTAAGTCTCTTGTGCATCTCAATGTGAATACAGGTTGCATCCAGATTGTGTAACAGGTGGCGGTACCATAGCCGATGAGGTTTAACCGAGACGTGGTTACCGCTACACTTATCTGTATTGTTAAAAATTCGGGACTTTAGTGGTGTTGCACTGCCTCCGGGCATTGCCTCCAGTATCGTTCCCACCATCTTTGTATCTACAAATGTCCCATATGTGTCTGTTCAAGACCGAGAGGACGTAAAACACAATTTTTCGTTCGTAATGTGAATACAGGCACAGATCTTCAGAGTTATATTGGAGTGTCATGAACACCCACTGCCAAAAATGTAATGTGTTTTTTTCCCCAACGAACTAAGCTTTGACATTTACATGGGACAAATGAGGGTAGGATTAACCCTTTCACCGCCAGCCATATTTCAGCCCAAAATGTCCATTAAATGTACCTGGGTAGAGAACAAAATCCATCTGCATTATTGGGGATTCTTCTGTGACATATATAAAATAAGGTCTATCCTTACTTCCCAAAACTAAGACAATAGGGTCTTTGCATAATGGACTCCAATTAATGACATAGGTCTGGAATCACCGTGGTGCTAAAATGCGAGTTTGGCGGTGAAAGGGTTAAGGGAATATAGTAGGGCAGAATGGTAGATTGTCTACCTGCCTACGCGTTCCCTTTTCGTCGTTCTTACCGCCCTCACTAATTGCTAAGTTAGTGTGTTTAAACTGTAGAGCTATAGAGCTTTAGGATATCGAAGATTGTACACGTTAAGTTTGAAAGAGCGTCTCAGACATTTTCGAGTATTCACCTTTTTTTTAGTAGCTTCTTGAAATGTCAAGGGCACTATATCTACATTTATTTTGGATTTATATTTTATTTTAACAAGATTAAAGACCAAGCACCCATACACACACGGTAAAGTAAGGGACTTACTCGATTACACTGAAAATTTATTCCGGGATGCCGGTGTCGGAATACTTAACGTCGTCCAGTTCTTAGTTGCGAATACCCGCAGTGGGAACGGGAAGATCCATTATACGATACCTCCCTACATGAAACATACTCCAAATAGGGAGATCCAAACCTAATAACTATCGCAGCCAAAGAAAAAGTCTATAGCCTTCAAAACCACCTTCTGATCTTCACAGATGGCTCTAAAATAGACAACCAAACAGGATGTGCTTTCACCATGCCGTCCTTAAAAATCTCAAAATCAATTAAACTTTACACGGTGGTCGATGCGACAAGTATAGGGGAAGACGGGGTAAAAAGCGCATGGGCGGGTAAGAAGCCCACCCCCAATTATCTCATGAAATAAAGAAAATTTCAGTCAAATTTGCCCATGAGACGAATGCTAGACATTAACGCTCGTCTCATGGGCAAAATGAGACTGAAATTTGCTTCATTTCATGAGATAATTGGGGTGGGCTTCTTACCCGCCCATGCGCTTTTTACCCCGTCTTCCCCTAGCTCTCGTTTTTAAATCTTGTTTTGGATATGAATAAAGATTTGAAATTACCTATCTGTAAATATAATATTGTAGTTGACCTCCCACGATTTTTAAACATATTTTGACTTTGTTTTAAAAGTTGGTTCTGGAAATTTTAATCTTTAACAGCTCAGGGAGCCAGAATATTCAGTGTATTTTAACTAAACATCTTAACTAAATCATATTTTTACGCAGATTCAAAGTCGAGCCATGGCACTTTATCAATCTATGCTCAATTAAGCTTCTATAAATCAACAGTATTTTGATAAACCATTCCCCCTTATTTCTTCAACTTAATATAGAGTAATGTCCCATATGGTTCATCGGAATCAGGAGGATGTAAAACATAAACATTATATTTAGATTTGATTTTATGCAACTTTTGGTTCTGAATAATCTTTGCTGAAATGCATTTATGGTGCACAAGACCAGGTATTGCAGTACCTCCTGGATCTGCCCCAAGCGCTGAACGATGTTTGTGGTGGTTGGTTGATGGTTCGTCTCACATGTACCTCCAGGATCTGCTCCAAGCACTGAATGGCCGGACGGACGGACCCAATCTTCATTCATTTCTGGCCTTCCAAATTCGAAGGCAATCCGTCCAGAAATACCGGAGATGCGGGCGCCGAGAGGCCGGCGGATACGCGTTTCGCGCATTTGCCAAACCGCGCAAATGACACGGCTGCCTCGGTTGCCGTTGCCATCGCCCCGTTAGGGCTCACAGCAAATTTGAAGCGATTCGGTCGAAAAACGGCGGAGTTATAAGGCCCGTTTTGTGCTTCACGCACGCACGCACGCACGCACGCACGCGCGCACGCGCACGCGCGCGGACAAACACTTGGCTTTTAATATAAAGATTGGAAATTCGTGTTTGTCTTTGGTGGAAAACCGTGACTCTTAAACTGGAGGGCATTTGCATTGGCTCCAGTGTTGCAGCCAAAGGGATTGGTTGGCCTTTGGAGGACCTTCCCCAACACCAACTTTCATCCTCAAATCCCTTTAAGCAAAGAGAGTGGGGATGTACCCTGGGCAAGGCTTTTCCATTGTAACACATTTTAGCCCAGTTCGCTGGAATAGCAGCTGCCTTCTCTGCTATCTGGCAGTCATAGTCAAAAATGACAGACAACCAAGTATGCATGCATACGTACAGATATGTAAAAACTATTTTTTGTAAAATAAATGTGACATAATTCTGTAAGATAATGTTTTGGATTCTTCTCACAACCTTTTGTAGTTTTTATCTACAAAATCTTCTATAAACTGTCAGAAGCCAACGCCCGCCCCCCCCCCCCCCCCCCCCCCCCCCCCCTTCCATATTACAATGCAGAAAAGTGACCCATTACGTGTGACCCATTACTACTTGCCCTGAGTAGGGTAAACACACTTCATCAACCCGATAGTGGCAGTGCCGTTTCGCCCTGGTAACCCATGTCATTTCGCCCTGTCTCCTTTCGCCCTGTTCCCATTCTGCCTTGTATCTTACGTTCACTGTAAATTGTCATATCTCTCTCGTAGAAATAAGCTGAACCGTTTGATTTGCCATGCCAATTTTGTTCACGTGTTCTTCTTCTGTTGATTTAAATGATTTTTATTTATTTACCAAAACGCACATTACACACATATTAAGCAAACATAATGGCAACAACAAGCTTAAAGCTTATACTGTGCCAAAGTACAGGAATTTGTGAATGGCGGCTAGCAAGTACAAGACTAAACAGGCTGATGTAAACATTATCACTTCTTACCAAAATGTTCATCTGCTGTAACTGACAATGGTCAACCTATGGCGATATTTTTCACGCCAGAGGGCAGTCAATGCACTAGGGGCTTATCACGCGATTTTCTTACTTGGGCGTAGTGAGAGAGAGAGTGATGGTAGGACCACTCACTGTCTCTCTCTCTTTCTTTATCCCCAACTAATAATATAGAGAGGATTAGCCCCACACGAGCGTCATGCCCTCTGGCGTGAGAAAAATCGCACTAAGTCTCTCATTATTGACATGTACGTATATATATGTAGGCCTATTGGGGTTCAAACAAATTCGCTGCTCAGGGGGAAATTATCAATATATTTTAGTATTGATCAACTCCCGTGAAGCCATTGATTTATGGGCAGAGAGTGATATCTCACTTTTGTTTTATTTCGTTTGTGAACTTCTCAAATTTGAAACCATACTTTTAATCAATAGATTTTAATATTGATAATCTCTATTGAACTGTGTAGAATCTTAGAGAGAGAGAAAGCAAAAGGGGAACAGGGCGAAACGAAAAAGCCGGGCGAAAAGGCACTGCCGTAATCGTTGGGAAAAAAGGGGAACAGGGCGAAACGAAACAGGGCGAAACGGGATGCCCCCTTGTAGTACTTTACGAGTCTTGGCCAGCCAGTGGCTAAAGACATGACAGACAATGATATTTACCAGCGCCATTTCCCCCCCAGGTTAACCTTCGCGAGATAATAAACGTCCAATAGAAAGTTGTTTTACTTCTGTGTAACTTGCAGGAAGTTTAGATTCATCCAATCGGTGATATTCTTACAGATCGTGCTCTAGGGGAGCAAAGAGGAACTTTTCTTTTGCCCTCAAAGTCAGGTCTACCATTTTCATTTGTCGTTACAAGTTACGCGTGCTTCTTTCTGTTTCGATGTGTTTCGCTTTGTAGACTGCCCCCTCCCCGTCCCCCACAACAACAAAAAAAAAAAATAAAAAATAAAAAAAAAAAAACGCATACTTTTAAATTGTTCGCTATGGATGCCAAAGTCTTCGGCTCTTCTTAGTGAACTATTTCAAATCGATTTTTTAATTAATGAAATTAAAAGTACGTTTTACTCCCCCGAAAAAAATAAAATAACACTATGCCCTTTTTTTTTTATCTGAATGAGTTTCCAGATTATTTCCAAGGTGTAATGGAATGTTGGTTTATTTAAAGGGGGAGAGAGAGAGAGAGAGAGAGAGAGAGAGAGAGAGAGAGTACATACACTCTATCTATCTTCTTCACACACACACGCACGCACGCACACAGACACACACACACACACACACACACACACACACACACACACACACACACACACAGACACACACACACACACACACACACACACACACACACACACACACACACAGAGGTGATACCTTTGTGCCACAGGCTATAATATTCCATACCAACGTTGTTTGTGGGCGGGGAGAGAGAGGGAGGGGAGAGCGTATGATTTATTAATTGTAAACAGCAAAGGTTATGTTTGCTCTGTGATGAAGAATGGTTTTGATTACTGTTGTAGGGGGGGGGGGGGGGGTAACATTCTGTAAGTGTCGACTCAAAGCAAAAACCCTGGGATGGGGCTGGGGGTGTTGTTGTGCTGGAGTGTGTGTATGTGTGCTTTATGTATGTATGTATGTATGTATGTATGTATGTATGTATGTATGTATGTAGGGGAAGACGGGGTAAAAAGCGCATGGGCGGGTAAGAAGCCCACCCCAATTATCTCATGAAATGAAGCAAATTTCAGTCTCATTTTGCCCATGAGACGAGCGTTAATGTCTAGCATTCGTCTCATGGGCAAATTTGACTGAAATTTTCTTTATTTCATGAGATAATTGGGGTGGGCTTCTTACCCGCCCATGCGCTTTTTACCCC
>CM065685.1:60929102-60934102 GCA_017654935.2 Phymorhynchus buccinoides
TAGTAGTAGTAGTAGTAGTAGTAGTAGTAGTAGTAGTAGTAGTAGTAGTAGTAGTAGTAGTAGGAGGAGGAGGAGGAGGAGGAGGAGGAAGAGGAGTTGTTGTTGTTTTAGCGGTGTGATTTAAGTTAATCATTGTTGTACTTATCATAAGACCGTGTACGCATACACGCGAAAGAAGAAAAGGAACATAGAAAGAGAGGGGGAGAGAGAGGGCGAGAAATGAGAGGGAAGGACGGAGAGAGAGAATGATAGGGATAAAGGGGGAGGGGAAAGAGTGGAGAAAAATATCAACTGGGGGGACAAACTATTTGATGTATTGACAGTACGGGAGGAGGGTTAGGGGGGGGGGGGCAAATTGATCATGGCCGGTGGGGGAGGGGGATATAAATGTTAAACAGGGAGATAAGTGACATTGATAGCAGCAGTAGATACATCAATGCACACATTATGACAACAGTAATAGTTCCAGCATCACACCATAACCATGACAAATACCATGTTAAACAATTATAATACCATGATAATAGTTTTACCAGTCAAAATGGAAGTAATAATAATGAAGTTAGTGACACAACCAATCACAATAATAACAGTATCATTTTGTAAAGTTGAGCACTCATATACCCCCCCCTCCCCCCCCTCCCCCCCACACACACACACAGGCATACACACACACATTCACGCCCGCACACACATTGAATGGGTCACTATTGGTGCGCACGCGCATACTCGGGTGTGTGTGTGGGGGGGGGGGGGTCTGCTTGCAAAACCATGTCAGTAGTATAAGAGGGGAAGAAGAACTAGCGTTGTTATGACACATGACTATTTACTAGGTAGACAGAAGGGGTTAGTATGATTAATACAGTGTTCAGCCCGTTGGGGGAAACTGTTTTGAGTTTGTTAAACCAGAACTTTTCACGTTTGAGTCTGTAGTTGTGGTTATCAGTGAGGATGTTTTCGATGGCCATGCATTTCATGTCAGAGAGGGAATGGTCAGGCTGGTTGAAATGTTTAGTCACTAGGGTTCCAGAGTTTTTGTTTATGTTGAACGATGCAAATAGAAGCGGGTTTTTAGTGAGTTTTTTGTTTCTCCTACGTATTGAGAGAGACTGCATTTGGAACAGAACAGGAGGTAGATGATGTTGCTACTCTCGCAGGTGAGATGATGACGGATAGAGAAGGTTTCTAGGGTTTTGCCACTGTGGAAGGTTGTGGTTTCCACACAGTGCTCTCGGCACAGTACACATGTCTTACCACATTTGAAAAAACCTGGGGGGCTGGTGTCGGAAGTGGGTTGGGGTAGAGCAGAAGGCATCAAAATGTTGCGGAGGGACATACTGTTTGTTTCGCCAATGATGGGGGGTTGTGGTATGGCTTGTTTCAGTCTTTTACTTGTGTGTAGGATGGGTATGAGATCGTTGGTTAGTTTACGTAGAGGGGGAGGAGGAGGAGGAGTTGTTGTTTTAGCGGTGTGATTTAAGTTATTCATTGCTGTACTTATCATCAGACCGTGTACACATACACGCGGGTGTTCCGCGCGGAAACCCGCGCGCAATCCGTAAATAAGTAAACGAAAGAAGAACATTAAGCGGACGTGTCCTTATTTCCCATAATCCGTATATGTTTTTCCTTCTTTCTTTTAGTTATTGATTATTTCCGCGCAGAAAATCCGGATGTACTGTGTACCAGGCTAAAGCGTAACAGAAACATAATAATGACTTAGTTCGAAAAAAATCACTTTCACACACACACACACACACACACACACACACACACACACACACAACACACACACACACACACACACAACAGACACACACACACACACACACACACACACACACACACACACACACACACACACACACACACACACACACACACACACACACACACACTATCTATGTCTAATATCACTTCTATGTGAAAAGACGTTAAATTAAAGAACAACAACAACACACACACACACACACACACACACACACACACACACACACACACACACACACACACACACACACACACACCACAACACACACACACACACACACACACACACACACACACAACCATAATAAACCATTATTGTTTATTCAATGTTCCATCTGAAAATAAAAAATTTGACTTGACACACACACACACACACACACACACACACACACACACACACACACACACACACACACACACACACACACACACACACACACACACACACACACTCAGGTAAATACTAAAATATATGTATGCTCGTGTTGTGCATCAATGCACAAGGCTGTCCAATCACCTTTTTTCCCCAACGTGCGCGTTTGAAAGAAAAACACTATCTAAACTCTAAGCATAAAACAGCCCAATATTATACATTTCGTTATATTATACATTTCGTTGTCTTTTTTTTCAACATGTGTGTGGGAAAAACAATATTTATGTTAGAATAATGATGATTTCCAGTTCCCACAGTCATACTCTCGCGTCACACAGTATTCAGACAAAGCGATGTTTTGCAGCAAAAATGATAATCATAGTTTTTCCCCATCATTTCCAAACTATTCATAATCCGCCGCTGCAATCGTCTCATTCTCTTTTCTCCCTTGTATAGCCCACGTCTCTTTGTTTTTTGGTCTGTCTGTCTGTCTGTCTCAACCTCTCTTTCTCTGTATGTCTCTGTCTGTGCCTCAACTTCTCTTTCTCTGTCTGTCTCTGTCTGTGCCTCAATCTCTCTGTCTCTGTCTGTCTCTGTCTGTCTCTGTCTGTGCATCAACTTCTTTGTATCTGTATGTCTCTTTCTCTGTCAGTTTCTTACAACACACACACACAACACACACACACACACACACACACCCACACACACGCACACACACTCAGGTACACACTAACACACATGTATGCACGTGTTGTGCATCAAGGTACAAGGCTGTCTAATCATCTTATGTCCCCAACGTGCTTCGTGTTGTGGCATCAATGCATCCGTCCACCGGAGGCCCAAGGCCTGTCCAATTCACCTTTTTTCCCCAACGTGCGGCGTTTTAAAGAAAAACACTATCTAAACTCTAAGCATAAAACAGCCCAATATTATCACCATTTCGTTATTATACATACATTTCGTTGTCCTTTTTTTTCAACATGTGCTGTGGGAAAAACAATATTTATGTAGGCAGTTTTATGTTGAATAATGATGATTTCCAGTTCCACCACAGTCATAACTCCATCAGCGTCACACAGTATTCAGTATCAAAGCGATGTTTTGCAGCAAACAAATGATAGATATCCCATAGTTTTTCCCCATCATTTCCAAACTATGCATCTATACACCCCTTTTCGACCAACCTATTCATAATCCGCCGCTGCAAATCGTCTCATTCTCTTTTTCTCCCTTGGTATAGCCCACGTCTCTTTGGTTGTTTTGGTCTGTCTGTCTGTCTGTCTCAACCTCTCTTTCTCTGTATGTCTCTGTCTGTGCCTCAACTTCTCTTCAACCGGCAAACTTCTCTTTCTCTGTCTGTCTCTGTCTGTGCCTCAATTTCTCTGTATCTGTCTGTCTCTGTCTGTCTCTGTCTGTTGCATCAACTTCTTTGTATCTGTAATGTCTCTTTCTCTGTCGTTTCTATCTTCTGTCTCAGTACTCTCTGTTCTCTGTCTTATCCTTTATCTGTCTTATTCTGTCTTTTGTCTTGCATCTCTCTACTCTCTCTCTCTGTCTACATCTCGTCTCTCTGCTTCTCTCTCCTCTCTTCGTCTCTCTCTCTCTATCTCTCGGCTCTCTCTCTCTCTTATTGGAAGAATGGGCCCGGCCCAAAAATCTCTAATCCGTATGTAATAAAGTTTTTCAGTCTCTCAATCTCTCTCTCTCTATTGGAAGCATGGGCTCCGCTCTCTCAAAAGTCAATCCTTCACATGTCGCTCTAAGTCTCTTCAGTCTCAGTCTCTCTCTCTCGATCGTCTCTCTCACCTCCTCGCCTCTCTCTTCTCGTCTTCTCTCTCTCTCTCTCTCTCCTCTCCCTCTCTTTCTATCTTCTATGTCTCTCTGTCTCTTTCTCATCTCTCATCTCTCTCTCTCTCATCTCTCTCTCTGTTTATCTCTATGTCTCTCTGTCTCTCTCTCTCTCTCTCTCTCTCTCTCTCTCTCTCTCTCACTCTCTCTCTCCCTCCTCCAATCTCCATCCCCTCTCTCTCTCTCTCTCCCCCCAATCTCTCTCTCTCTCTCTCTCTCCAGTCTCCCTTTGTCACGCAATCACGGATTGCTATTATGAGAGGCTGTGAGAGTAGTAGACACGCTCATCACAGACCTACAATCATTTCCCATGGAACACAAACTCCTGTAATATGCCATGAGGATTATGCCCTACACTGTAGCCCGACTAGCCCGACAATGCTCATAACAGGCAGAAAATACTGACACAGTGCAAACCTCCGACAAAGCAAACAACTTGTTTTCAAATGTTTGTAATCCTTGGAGTCATAATATAACATCATTATTATATCAGACAAAGTCACTCCAAGACTGTCGTTCTAAAATAAAAATAATAAATAGTGGCAAAAAGTAATAACTAGGCTGTTTTCGGGAAAAGGATAGGGTTAGGCTCAGCCTAGAGTAATTGTCATGAAACTGAAAGAGCCAGACTTTGAGATTGAGAGTCGTAAACATCAAAGGATGTTTAAACTACCACTTTGTCAACAATGTGTGCTGTGTTAGATCGAAACCCTTTCACATTTTATTTCTTTTTCTTCTTTTTTTGTAATTAGGTTTAGTCTGGCTTGAATTAATAATCTGATTAAAAAAAAAATCAAAGTAACAGCTTTAGGCCGGGTTCACATTAGACGCGTAAGTTCCGTACGGAAAACCCTAAATAAGTGGAAGAAAGAAGGATAAAAGTTTACGCTTATAGGGGAAATTCAGACACGTGCGCACATCTTTTCCTTTCTTTGTTTCACTTATTTATGGACTGCGCACGGGTTTCGGCATGGAATATCCGCTTATGTGTGTACACGGCCTTAAACTG
>CM065685.1:60956602-60959102 GCA_017654935.2 Phymorhynchus buccinoides
ACACACACACACACACACACACACACACACACACACACACACACACACACACACACACACACACACACACACACACACACACACACACACACACACACACAGAGAGAGAGAGAGCAAGAGAGACGGTGATACAATCATGCAATAGTTCAGCATTCTCTCTGTCTCTCACACTCTCATCCTCATCCTCCTTTCTCTCTCTCTCTCTCTCTCTCTCTCTCTCTCTCTCTCTCTCTCTCTCTCTCTCTCTCTCTCTCTCTCTCTCTCTCTCTCTCTCTCTCTCTGTCACTGTGTGTGTCTCTCTCTGTCTCTCTCCCCCCTCTCTCCTCTCTCGTTCTCTCTCTCTCTCTCTCTCTCTCTCTCTCTCTCTCTCTCTCTCTCTCTCTCTCTCTCTCTCTCTCTCTCTCTCTCTCTCTCTCTCTCTCTCTCACACACACACACACACACACACACACACACACACACACACACACACACACACACACACACACACACACACACACACACACACACACACACACACACACACACACACACACACACACACACACACACACACACACACACACACACACACACACACAGAGTATCAATTTATATAAGGCATTTAAGAGGAGACGTGGAAACCAGGATTTCTGAAGCTGCTGCCATGATTTGTCATGCTTATCATTGCCTTGTTTTCTGTGAACGACTTTAACTTTCAAAGCAGGAGGCCCTATGCACCGGCGCCTAGTGCTGAAGTCTTGGGGAATGGTTCGCCTTTGGGGACCTTCCCCTACCGACACCTGTCATACATTCCCCACAATGGCCAAGAGAGCCTCTGAGGCAAAACGTCTTACCTGTAAACAAATTAATCCCCTGGGCCCGTATTCACATTGAGATAGTATGAGACCTATCAAGGTATCTTAGAAGTCCTTCTAAAGTAGTAGGATTTATTAGGACTTTAGAAGGACTTCTAAGATATTACGATGATAAGTCTCATGCTATCTCAATGTGAATACGGGCCCAGGCCTCCAGGATAACACTCGTCTCGTCTGCTATCTGGACGCCGTACTCGGACACCACTGGCTGACGCACCAAACGTGAGGGTAATGTCAGTCAATGAGAACTTCAGGGCCTGTATTCACGTTGAGATAGCATGAGACTTAGCATGATGCTAACTTAGAAGCTCTTCCAATGTTCTATAGGATTTAATAGGACTTTTGGAAGAGCTTCTAAGTTAGCATCATGCTAAGTCTCATGCTATCTCGACATGAATACCGTCCCAGGTTACCTGAGTAGTTGTTGGAGTATAAAAAAAACTCCAGGGATCATCCCAACAGCCGTATAATAATATTTGTATTGTTAACAATTCTGGACTTTCCTGGTGTTGCACTGCCTTCGGGCATTGCCTCCAGAATCGTCCCGACCATCTTTATATCTATTAATGTCCCATATGTGTCTGTTTCAGATCAGAGGACGTTAAGCACATTTCCATCATCCCAACAGCCGAAGCACTTGGAACACTATGGTACAAGTGCATCTGTTTCGGATGAGAACATAACATGCGTGACCGTTTTTTATTACCCCGCCACGTGGGCAGCCACACTCCGTCTTCGGAGGATTTTGGAGACTGATGGTGTTATACTAGTAGGAGCTTGTCATGGCTAAAGATAATCCCCGCATAATTATGCATAACATAGCAACATTTTGATGTAGCCTTGGTGTTCTAGTCTATGTCAATTATCGGTCTGACACAGCCATAAGTCAAGGCGGGGTTACTTGAGTAAAGATCAAGTGTAAGTATGAAGAACACGAATGGCCGGAGGGAGAGACAGAGACAGAGACAGTAGAGAGACAGAGAGACATACAAAGAGAGAGAGATAGGGGGGAGGAGAGAGACAGACAGACAAAGAAAGAAAGAGGGACTAAAAGAGAGAGAGAGAGAGAGAGAGAGAGAGAGAGAGAGAGAGAGAGAGAGAGAGAGAGAGAGAGAGAGAGAGAGAGAGAGAGAGAGAGAGAGAGAGAGAGAGAGAGAGAGAGAGAGAGACAGAGAGAGACAGAGAGAGAGAGAGAGACAGAAAGAAACTTGAAACTTGAAATCTTTAATGAGGATAAACTGAATAAACATAGAGAGAGGCAGACAGACAGACAGACATAAAGACAGAGACAAAGACAGAGAAACAAAGAGACCGTGACGTCCTGACAAAGCTATACGAAAGGTATTATACAAGATTTTATTTATTTTGTCCTCACTACATCCTTAATTTCCAACCTGTCCCTTCTCTTTCTATTCCAAACCCCCAAACTTTCCCAAATCTTTTTCACAAGACCCCAACTTAGTTCCATGGCATCCTGTGTTTCCAGTGCATTTGGGGGGTAAAAGGATCTATCTGTCTTGAACAGAAGAAAGGGCAAGTTTTTTGGGGGGTGAAAAGTCTTCTGTTTTGACTGCCCCCCTTGTTCTGTTTTCTGTTTTCTTTTAATCTGCTGAAGGTTTCGCTTCCCTTTTGTTTAGCTTTGA
>CM065685.1:60969102-60971602 GCA_017654935.2 Phymorhynchus buccinoides
AGAGAGAGAGAGAGAGAGAGAGAGAGAGAGAGAGAGAGAGAGAGAGAGAGAGAGAGAGAGAGAGAGAGAGAGAGAGAGAGAGAGAGAGAGAGAGAGAGAGAGAGACAGACAGAGACAGACAGAGACAGACAGAGACAGAGACAGACAGAGACAGACAGAGACAGAGAGAGAGACTGAGCCTCTTGCTTGGCTGATCTCTACATTTGTATTGATGGTTTTTATTCGTCTGTTGTCTAACAAAGAGAGTTTGCATTTTCAAACTGTGCGCGCGCTCGTGCAGGCGGACATTTACACATATTCGCACTTGCGTTTACGATGATGATGATGATGATGATGATTATGTTGATGATAACAACAAAACTTTATGATGAAGCCGACGACAACGGCGACGATATCAATTATGCCAATGCTGCTTCTACTGCTGCTGCTGCTGTTGCTGCTGCTACTGATGATCACGATGATGATGATGATGATGATAACGACGACGACGACGAGATGATGATGATGATAATGATGATGATGATGATGATGATGATGATGATGATGATGATGATGATGATGATGATGATGATGATGATGATGATGATGATGATGATGATGACGATGACGACGACGATGATGATGTTGATGATGACGATGACGACGATGATGATGATGTTGATGACGGTATTTACTGTGACTGAGTGACGGTGACTAATAAAAGGCACAGACCATGATTATTAGGTCCGTCCCTAATCATGCGAGCACCCACACTGATCACTAGCTATGAAGTAGTAAAAGATGGCGTGGTTGTGTACGCGCACGTTGCGCGCTCATGCACGCACATAATATGCACATACGCACACGTACACATGCGCGTAGATACACACGCAAGCACTCACGCATGCACGTACGCATGCACATGCATGCTGCACGCACACACAAATACGCACACGTCGCACGCACGCACATGTCTGTCTAGACAGAATTCACGTGCAATGGTTAGGCATAGTGTTCTTAGTATTCGTAAATACTTTTGTTCATACTTCTCAATATGGAGTCAGTTATAAGAATATATAGGAATATTGATGCAATTGCGTTTCTCAAGTACAACATTTACTTTAATATTTTTGTTCTTTGTCCCTACTTTGCTTGTTTTCGTATTGTTCCAAATAGTTTAAGCAATATATGCCTACCCTTTTCTTCATTTAAGTATGTTTAATGTAGGCAGAAATCCTCTGTTCAAATCTGGCTAGATTCAAATCTGGCTAGATTTGAACTTGCACAATCAATAGAGGAGCGACATGTCATTATTTAAAATCTCAAAAATAAACATGACTTTTTTCGGAAGAATTATTAGGGTTGCAGAGGCAATGTAAGGGTGTGGGGTTTTAGTGGTAGAGAGGACGATTTTCGTCAAACTAGGGATGTGTGCAGGTCTGTCGTTTCTGACTATGACTGCCAGACATCAGAGACGGCAGCGGCTATTCAGGACAGGCTGTGTATTGTGGAGATGCCTTGCCCAGGGTACATCCTCCTGGCCCAAACGATTCGAGGACTGCTGACTTTGGGGAAGGTCCCAGAAAGTCCAACCAATCATTCACTGTGGCCGCAGCTCTAAGACCCAGCCCCCTCAGTTAGAGAGTTACGGCCTTCCACAAAAGATTCAACTCTGCCATTCCCCGTGGGGATACCGGGGGGTGTTCTTTCGTAGAAATAGTTCCCCCACCTTCTTGAAGTTCTGTGCCTGTAACTTCCTCTAATCTGCCACTCTCTTTGATTCTTTCTCTTTTTCTTCTTTTTTTCTGCCTTTTCCTTTTTGTCATCCACTTTCTTTCGGACTTATTGGCCCATTCTCCTGCCTTTTTTCAAAAAACAAATCTTCCGAATAAGTTTTCTCCTTTGAGCTCCTCCGAAATCAGAAGGTGTCGGCTGTACGCAGCGGGGAGACCAGTGAAAACTGCAAACCAGACACATATACACCTTCCCCGTTATGGCCATATGGCCTGGGAACGCAGAAGAACTTGGAGAAACTGTACATGTGCCATGATTCTTTGATTACTGTGGACAATGATTCGTCCAGCTCTTCCTTTACTCCTGGCCCTTACTAACAAGCTAACGTCAACCAATGGTTTTGTGTAACATTTGAGCTGGTGACAAATGTGCCTGTGAAATGACACGTGAAATGGATCAGATGGTGCAGAAAGGAGCTTCGTAAAGGGGCTGTTTTGGGTAGTGACTGGCAGCAAAAAGCATGAATAGACAAAGAGTTCGCACTCCGCAGCTGACTGAAGCCGGGTTTTCTTTACTCCCACCTTTTCACCTACACTACAGGTGGGGATCATTGTGAACTCACTAACCTCTGTTACCATGCCTTCCACCTTTTCACCTTCCAGCAGGTGGAAAGTAAGTAAGTTGGCTTCATTCTTTGCAAGGTTGGTAGGCTGCGAAGTAATCCCTCTTCGTGACATTTAGGCTTTTTGCTGACAGTGAGCAAGGGAAAAGGGGGAAGACGTCAATC
>CM065685.1:60976602-61001602 GCA_017654935.2 Phymorhynchus buccinoides
AAGGAAAGGCATAGGAGAAAATGGAAAAGGAAAGGCAAAGGAGAAAATGGAAAAGGAAAGGCACAGGAGAAAATGGAAAAGGAAAGGCACAGGAGAAAATGGAAAAGGAAAGGCACAGGAGAAAATGGAAAAGGAAAGGCATAGGAGAAAATGGAAAAGGAAAGGCATAGGAGAAAATGGGAAAGGAAAGGCCAACATGGGAAAGGAAAGACAAAGGTCAACATGGGAAAGGAAAGACAAAGGTCAACATGGGAATGGAAAGGAAAGGTCAACATGGGAAAGGAACGACAAAGGTCAACATGGGAAAGGAAAGGAAAGGTCAACGTGGGAAAGGAAAGACAAAGGTCAACATGGGAAAGGAAAGGAAAGGTCAACATGGGAAAGGAAAGACAAAGGTCAACATGGGAAAGGAAAGGCAAAGGTCAACATGGGAAAGGAAAGGCAAAGGACAACATGGGAAAGGAAAGGAAAGGTCAACATGGGAAAGGAAAGACAAAGGTCAACATGGGAAAGGAAAGGAAAGGTCAACATGGGAAAGGAAAGGCAAAGGTCAACATGGGAAAGGAAAGACAAAGGTCAACATGGGAAAGGAAAGAAAAAGGTCAACATGGGAAAGGAAAGGAAAGGACAACATGGGAAAGGAAAGGCAAAGGTCAACATGGGAAAGGAAAGGCAAAGGTCAACATGGGAAAGGAAAGGCAAAGGTCAACATGGGAAAGGAAAGGCAAAGGTCAACATGGGAAAGGAAATGCAAAGGTCAACATGGGAAAGGAAAGGCAAAGGTCAACATGGGAAAGGAAAGGAAAGGACAACATGGGAAAGGAAAGACAAAGGTCAACATGGGAAAGGAAAGACAAAGGTCAGACAAAGGTCAACATGGGAAAGGAAAGAACAACATGGGAAAGGAAAGACAAAGGTCAACATGGGAGGGACAGACAGATAGACAAACAGACAAGCAGACAGACAGACAGATAGACAAACAGACAGGCAGACAAGCATAATAAGACACAAAGACAGACGATAGTTTAAAACAACTTGCTTGCTCTGTTTGTACTCTGAATAAAGAATGTAATGTGTATCAGCCAGAATCCTCTCTTTACAGGGGAGCTCCGAAAGTGATCATTTTCTGGGTCCTGCTGCCTCCCTTCATTACACCCCATTCAGAAGACCCCTTGTCTCCCCCCCCCTCCCTCCATCCCTCCTCCATCGCTACCCCCCCCCCCCCCTGGCCCCCACCCTCCAATCTCCCCTCTTCTATACCCTTGCATGATGTCATGGTGGGAAAGGCGAAACGAGGTGACTAAGGAAATGGGGAGGAGTGGAAGGGGGTGGGATATTATATGATAACTGGATTTGGGATAACGCGGGGTTATGATTTTTATTGCTGGCAGAGTTATGGATTCAGGGAGGGGGGGGGGGGTGGCACGTGTGTGTGTGTGTGTGTGTGTGTGTGTGTGTGTGTGTGTGTGTGTGTGTGTGCGTGTGTGTGCGTGTGCGTGCGTGCGTGCGTGCGCGCGCGCGCGTGTGTGTGTGTATGTGTGTGTGTGTGTGTGCGCGCGCGTGTGTGTGCATGTATGTGTGTGTGCGTGCGTGCGTGCGAGCGTGCGCGCGCGCGTTTGTTTTCATGTCCGTGTCTATGGTTGTAGCTGTGTATTTCTTTATGTCTGTCTGTCTGTCTGTCTGTCTGTCTGTCTGTCTGTCTGCATGATACTTTATGCAATTGCAAAGCTCACATAGCTGTAATATTCTTTATCAGTAAAACGAATAATACTAAGAAAGGGGATGGGTGCTTAAAGCTATGGAAGACGAGACAGACATGTAGGGGGAAAGAAACATCCAATCCAGTGTTCGTCATAACATTCCTATATCCCAACAGTCGTCTTCTTCTTATTATTATTATTATTCTTATTATGTTCGTTGTTGTTGGTGGTGGTGTTGGTGGTGTTCTTCTTCTTCTTCTTCTTCTGCATCATTATCATCATCATCATGGATTTTTAAACATACCCACTGACCTGACCTTACTGGATTTATTGTGCACATTAAACGTCGTCGTCTTCTTCTTGTTCTTCTTCTTGTTCTTCTTCTTGTTCTTCTTCTTCTTCTTCTTCTTCTTCTTCTTCTTCTGCTTCTTCTCCTTCTTCTTCTTCTTCTTCTTCTTCTTCTTCTTCTTCTTCTTCTTCTTCTTCTTGTGACGAGGTAATGGGTTAAAAGGCTAAGTCCCTAGGGAAGACTTTAGGAAATTTGCCTTTAGCCCACTTCTCTAGGGTATGGGAGATGAGCAACTTTCCCGGCCCCTTTTCATCTAATAAATTTATATTTGTGCCCGGGTTCTGGCTCGTATGGTTGTAAGAAATACAAGTGGTTGAATTGCTCTAAATGGCAGACAGAGAGAAGTAGGGTTTTACATGAAATTACAAGACTCCCACTCTCATCAGTCTGACCAAAGGGTTCAGGATTATTTGACACTTGTATTTTATTTACTCCCAAAATCTGCATAAGATTATGCAACAATAATAATAAAGCAGCTCAATGGCGCCAAAACAAAAAATGGATATAAAAACAATGAAATCCGAAAGGATTTACAAGACTTTTGTCTTTCAATAAGGTTCGCCCCATGCCGGAAGGGTTACTAATTATCTTCATTGTCCGTAGGAAAGTTCAAATGATTGGCGCAGTCCGGTGGACTTAGCTGTTTCAAGTTCCTCCGTGGTGATCGGCGAGTGCTGGGTTGGCTGGGCTTGCTCGTCAGGTGAGAGTAGCTCCCAGTCGTTCCGGTTACGGCTTCGCGGGATGGCACGGTTCAGGCGTGGTCTCCTCGCGGATTCTGGGTGCGGGTCGTCTTGGCGACGGTCCCGTCTTGGTGCTTGGTGGAGTCCGGGATGATCGTCCGGCCCACGATGCCCTGCTGATAATCACAGGAGAAGGTGGATGTAGATCTCTATGGCTTAGAGACAAGGGGCTTCAGTCGGCAGGGCATTAGTGAATCCCAACCGGCTAGAAGGCTTCCCTTGTACAATAGCACTATTTAATAAATAAACTGAATTTCAGTTAACAAACTGAGATCAGAAAAACATAAAAGGTGATCAATCCATCATCACTCTCCATCCAACACCTGGAAAGGAATGGTATCATAAAGTGCAAGATTGCGGCCCATAGGTTTCCTACTAAAAATAGACAAAATGGGTTAGTAGGCATAAACTCCGGTTCTGGTACCAAAAGTGTTCAAGTCAAAAACACACACACACAAATAATCAGTGCACATAAATAGAATAGAATGTTTACCACTTCTTTTCTATAACATATCTATCTACTCCTTATTCATCATTGAACATAGGATCTAGATCAAAACTAGAGTCAAACAAACAACCAGTCTCAATCACCAGTCATCAATAAGACTTACTAGGTGGGCTATTCTGGCTGGGAGAGGTGTTGCTCTAGTCAGTTTCAGCGTCTTGTGTGAAAAACTTTTTCTCACTACGCCAATTATAGCCTTCACTTTCAAACAATGAAAGCCTGCTATTGGTTTATTACAGTCCACACGTCACAAGATGCTGTTCAGAGTGTACCGAACAATCACGCGCCTATTACATCCTTATCACGTGCCGACATTCAAATCCTTCTCGTGCTCGGAAAGGCAAAACCGTCTTCAAAGGGAGATAACCGTGGTTGTCACTTTCTTGTGATGGGTAAGGACGAGGTGTCTTACAAAGGGAGCCGACTCTTGATATCACTATCTCGTGATGAGACGGTAGATAAAGGGGGGGGGGGGTGAAGGGAGATAACCTCGGTAGGTGGTACGTGCCGACCGGGGAGACAAATCGAACTTGAAAGGGACCAATCCCTTAATCGGCATTCTTTAGATGGTGGGTGGCAATTAACGTGGCGGCCGGACAGAGAAAAGAAAAGGAGAGGGGGGGGGGGGGGGGGTGTAGATAAAGAAAGAGGGGTCGCGCGGGACACTTACGTCACAGAGGCCCCCCGAAGAAAAGATTCTGGTACCGGAATCTTCCTGTGGAACGCCGACTCCACTTTCGACTTGGGCGACAGGGACAAATTAGTGGGGAGACTGGGTCGGCTGGAATGGTGGAACATCTGGTCGCAACACAGAGTTCAAAGGAGCAGGTGGGTTAGAGATCAGTGGAATGGATTCCGACTGAGGTTGGTGCGGCAATCCTGTGTTGAGTTGTCCCAAGGTTGATTGCAGAATAGCAAACACCTCTTGCCTGAGTTTCCCCTTTAGCCTGGATTCATCATTGCTGATGATGTGGTTTGGTAGGCCGATTCGGGCGAAAATGGCTTTGAGTGCCGCGGCTATCTGGCTAGCATCAAGTGAGGAGATTGGGGCGGCATCGCACTGCATGGTACATATGTCGACCACGGTGACTATGTACCGGAATTTCTTCTTCCGTTGAGGTAGAGGCCCGACCAAGTCGACTGCCACTCGCTGAAAGGGAGGGGTAGGTGACGGCTGTACGTGCGGCGGCCTGTCCCGATAGTACCTTCGGTGGGTGTTTGCGGGTACAGTGCTGCCTTTCACCTGAGGTACCTGTGGCGAGTGGTCTTGGGTCGTTAGGCGGACATTCCTTGGGAAGGATTTTCCAAGTTGTGGCGGACTTGGGGACTTGGGACAATCTGGATTGGCTCGCGCGGCAATTTGGTTTGCCGCGTTGAGAGGTTTCTTCCCTGCTGAGGGAGATTTGCTCTTTGGGAAGGAGGGAGGGAGTTGGTTTGTGGATTGGGGAGAAGGGAATGCTGCTGAAACAATAGCAGGTTGAGAGGGGTGCCCTAAAAACACATACTGTGATCCCAGTATGAGGTCATAGACAGGACTGTCCATGAGCACTGCCTTGATGGGTCCCTTAACATATCTGGTGTCGACATTGATTATGGCGACTGGCAAAGTGGATGGGGGGATTGCAGCATCAGGGCCTTGCAGAGAGATGAAGTCTCCCGTGTATGCTGACGCGGGGACTAAGGATCCGCAGACAATGGCGTCGCATGACAGTCCAGTGTCATAGAGACACTGAACAGGGATGTTGTTGACAGTCGCCTGTCCAACGACTGACGGTGTGCCTGGACACTGGATTGGGGAGGGGTTTGTGCAATTCTGCGAAGTCGAGACGACTTGCATAGTTGCAACATTTTGCCGCTTGTAAGCAAGTTTCCTGCAGTCATCCCGATTGTGGGTGTTCGACTTGCAGTATGAGCAGAATAAGGGTTGTCCCAGTGGTTGTCGTTCATGGGTAGAACTGTTTGACCCACTGTTGGAGTTGGGGTTACCCCTGCTCTGCTGTGAAGCAGTGGAGCCAACAACTTGCTGTAGTTTTGGCCTTTTAGGGGCGCTAGGTTCATCATGGGCTAGTGTGTACCTATCACTTAGCTGGATGAGGTCAGCCAGAGTTGTGGCACCTTGTTCGGCAGTAAAGGTGCGTAACTCTGGGGACATGGTTTCGCGCAGTTGCTCGCCAACCATCAGTTCCCGGAGATCCTCATAGGACTCTGATTTGGCAGAAAGGGACACCCATTTTGTCAGATAGTTCCCCAGTCTATCTGAAAATTGGGCATAGGACTCTCCCCTACCTTTTCTGGTTGACCGGAACTTTTTCCGGTAGGCGTCCGCTGTCAACTGGTATCTGTTGAGCAGGGCTTCTTTCAAAGCTGGGTAGTCGGTAATTTGGCTTGACGGAAGTTTACTGTATACCTCATAAGCCACACCCCTGAGACTTTGGGCAAGCTTGAGGTTGAACTTTTCCGGAGCAAGCTCAAATTCCTGGGCCAGTCTTTCAAATCTATCGAGGAATGCATCGATAGACTCTGTTGCCTCATTGAATGCCTCCAATGTGAAGGTCATGGCTGAGGTATGAATGGGAGGGTGAAAAGTTTGAGGCACAGCAGTCTCAGAGTCTGCTGAGTTTTCTAGCTGCTTCATAGCTAGCTCATGGTCTCGCGCCTTTTCTCGCTCAGTGGCCTCAAGTTCGAGTTCTTTATTTTTGGCATCCTGCACTAGTTGTCTCTGCCTTAACTCATGAGTACGGATTTGCTCTTGAGCGTCGCGATCTTTATCTGCTTGTTGAGCCTCGCGAGCTTTATCAGCCTCTTGAGCCTCATGGGCTCTCTGTTTGTCTTTCTCAGCCTCCTCGCGAGCTTTATCAGCCTCTTGAGCCTCATGAGCTCTCTGTTTGTCTTTCTCGGCCTCCTGAGCCTCCCGAGCTTTGTCAGCCTCTTGAGCCTCGCGAGCTTTCTCTTTGTTTGTCTTTGAGCCTCCCGAGTTTTCTCTTTGTCATATTCAGATATGACAAAATTGGCTAACTCTTGGCCTGACAATCCTAGAGATTCTCCCCATTCTTTAAGTTCCCTCCTAAGTTTAACAATCTCAGCCATGGTTGTAAATACAACTATTCAAAATAAAAACAAAGCTGCTGAGTTGAATGTATCAAACAACACTTAACTATTTCAGCATAAACAGAAATAGCATGCACATCAAAATAAAGTCATAAATAGCATTCAAACAAATCAAATCAAAACACAGTGAACCAAATCACAATAACTTTCCCAGTGGACACAAGATAAGTTTTGAAAAGGAACTACAGTTTGAATTGAAATTTGTTAGACTTTATGAAAAAAAATATCCCGGACGCGAGCCCCCAATTAGATGTGACGAGGTAATGGGTTAAAAGGCTAAGTCCCTAGGGAAGACTTTAGAAAATTTGCCTTTAGCCCACTTCTCTAGGGTATGGGAGATGAGCAACTTTCCCGGCCCCTTTTCATCTAATAAATTTATATTTGTGCCCGGGTTCTGGCTCGTATGGTTGTAAGAAATACAAGTGGTTGAATTGCTCTAAATGGCAGACAGAGAGAAGTAGGGTTTTACATGAAATTACAAGACTCCCACTCTCATCAGTCTGACCAAAGGGTTCAGGATTATTTGACACTTGTATTTTATTTACTCCCAAAATCTGCATAAGATTATGCAACAATAATAATAAAGCAGCTCAATGGCGCCAAAACAAAATATGGATAAAAAAACAATGAAATCCGAAAGGATTTACAAGACTTTTGTCTTTCTATAAGGTTCGCCCCATGCCGGAAGGGTTACTAATTATCTTCAGTGTCCGTAGGAAAGTTCAAATGATTGGCGCAGTCCGGTGGACTTAGCTGTTTCAAGTTCCTCCGTGGTGATCGGCGAGTGCTGGGGTGGCTGGGCTTGCTCGTCAGGTGAGAGTAGCTCCCAGTCGTTCCGGTTACGGCTTCGCGGGATGGCACGGTTCAGGCGTGGTCTCCTCGCGGATTCTGGGTGCGGGTCGTCTTGGCGACGGTCCCGTCTTGGTGCTTGGTGGAGTCCGGGATGATCGTCCGGCCCACGATGCCCTGCTGATAATCACAGGAGAAGGTGGATGTAGATCTCTATGGCTTAGAGACAAGGGGCTTCAGTCGGCAGGGAATTAGTGAATCCCAACCGGCTAGAAGGCTTCCCTTGTACAATAGCACTATGTAGTTAATAAATAAACTGAATTTCAGTTAACAAACTGAGATCAGTAAAACATAAAAGGTGATCAATCCATCATCACTCTCCATCCAACACCTGGAAAGGAATGGTATCATAAAGTGCAAGATTGCGGCCCATAGGTTTCCTACTAAAAATAGACAAATGGGTTAGTAGGCATAAACTCCGGTTCTGGTACCAAAAGTGTTCAAGTCAAAAACACACACACACAAATAATCAGTGCACATAAATAGAATAGAATGTTTACCACTTCTTTTCTATAACATATCTATCTACTCCTTATTCATCATTGAACATAGGATCTAGATCAAAACTAGAGTCAAACAAACAACCAGTCTCAATCACCAGTCATCAATAAGACTTACTAGGTGGGCTATTCTGGCTGGGAGAGGTGTTGCTCTAGTCAGTTTCAGCGTCTTGTGTGAAAAACTTTTTCTCACTACGCCAATTATAGCCTTCACTTTCAAACAATGAAAGCCTGCTATTGGTTTATTACAGTCCACACGTCACAAGATGCTGTTCTAAATGTACCGAACAATCACGCGCCTATTACATCCTTATCACGTGCCGACATTCAAATCCTTCTCGTGCTCGGAAAGGCAAAACCGTCTTCAAAGGGAGATAACCGTGGTTGTCACTTTCTTGTGATGGGTAAGGGCGAGGTGTCTTACAAAGGGAGCCGACTCTTGATATCACTATCTCGTGATGAGACGGTAGATAAGAGGGGGGGGGGGTGAAGGGAGATAACCTCGGTAGGTGGTACGTGCCGACCGGGGAGACAAATCGAACTTGAAAGGGACCAATCCCTTAATCGGCATTCTTTAGATGGTGGGTGGCAATTAACGTGGCGGCCGGACAGAGAAAAGAAAAGGAGAGGGGGGGGGGGGGGGTGTAGATAAAGAAAGAGGGGTCGCGCGGGACACTTACGTCACACTTCTTCTTCTGCATCATTATCATCATCATCATCATCATCATGGATTTTTAAGCATACCCATTGATCTGACCTTACTGAACTTAATATGCAAATTAAACTTCTACTTCTTCTTTTTCTTCTTCTTCTGCATCATTATCATCATCATGGATCTTTAAACATACCCATTGACCTGACTTTACTGGACCTAATGTGCACAATAAATATTTTTCTTGTTGTTCTTTTTCTAGTTGGTGACGCACCGGAGTTCAACACGACATTAGAACGGGTGACGGTAAAGGAGGGGGAGCGCGCCATCTTGCCGTGTTCCGTGGAGTACTTGGGTCAACGCTCCGTAAGTTACAACCTCGTGGCTAAACATACGACTTTACTCCCAAAAATGTTGTGAATGTATGTAGGCTACATCGTCATGTGTGACAGTGCATGGAAAAACCAGACATAATGGAATGTTGGCATAAATTGAGATTTTAATTTTTCATGGTGGAGTAAAGATTCCTTGTTAATACACAGAAAACCGAATTGAGTTATTTTGTTTAGTTTTTATTTTATAATTACTTGAAGTTTGGCATTCGAAATAGATCATTAATTTGCAGAAATTGGGCATAGAAGATGCAACTTTGCCTCTTTGTTTCTTTTGACTTGATTTAGAAAACAATCAAATAAACAAAGAAACCATTCAATATTGTCTTTCATGTTGTGGATACTGGTAGAACACATACAAATAAATAATGCCCTAAATAGAAAATTGATATTTTGGGGGTTGTTGACTATTTTTGGCTTTTGCTAAAAACATTCTGAGCGACTTATGTAGGGTTTTTTCCATGCACCGTCACATATTTCTAAAAGAAGAGAGAGAGGAGGGGGGGTGGAGGAAAGAGGAAGGGAGGGGAGAGAGGGGGGGCTTTCAGTCTCAGAGTATCGTTCCTTCCGTTTTAATCTTAGCCTAACACTAACCCTATCCTTTACACATGTGGATGCCGGAAGGGCGTCAGCCATTGGAGCGGTTCCACAATTGATTGAATATACAATTAGGAAACGGACAGAATAGGCCCTAGGGATGGGGTCTGAAGCAGGATTAGGATGAGGCTAGGGTTAGAACAGGAACAAAAAAAGTCTAAAATAACTCGCACAGTTTGTTGTATGCGTTTGAGAAGCATTGTCTTTCGCTAACTATATTATATACCAAAACTGTCAAAACTATAAGCCGCCATCTTGATTGTTTACAACTTAACAAAGGCCTAGCTTCTTCTTCTTCTTCTTCTTCTTCTTCTTCTTCTTCTTCTTCTTCTTCTCGTCAATCAGCCACCTTCATCAGGTTGAAGATTTTGCCGATATTTTTAAAAAAAAAAAAACGAAGGTCACGCGCAGCGCCAGGTCACCAAAGTAGTTGGAAGAAATTAAATTAACTGAATTTTAAAGAAATGATACTTTCGAGGCTTAATGAAGCTTTCGCCTTTGTTCTTTCAATCGGAGTGTCTTCTTTGTTTGTTCTTCCTTGGGTTGGGATTCTTTTTTACTTACAACTCTTACGTAACTCTAACTCAATCTCAAACCCATCTCCGGGATTGGGCCGTTTATCGGTGAATCGCATCTTGGCTGACGGCCTTCTGCTACCCATATGTATTCTTTACCCGCGCAAGGCCAATTGTTCGTCTTCAGTGGAAGATTTCAATGAGAAAATTAACTTGGTGTAGGTTACCGAAACTTCACCCTTAATAGGGCAGACACAATGATAATGATGGTAATGATGATGACGACGATAAAGATGATGATGATTATGAAGACAATCAAATTGTTTCAGATAATCTGGGTGAAACCACAAAATCCTGATTAGTCATTTGGACCGAAAGACCATTGATGACAACGACAAGACGACGATGACGATGACGACGACGACGACGAGGATGACGATGACGACGACTACGATGATGATACATTTGTTTGATGATAATGACCTCAATGTTGACATGACGATGACGACAACGATGATGATGGCAATGATGATGACGATAACAATGACAACGACGACGACGACGATGACGACCACGACCACGACCACAACCACGACCACGACAAAGACGACGATGAAGAAGATAATATAATAGAAGATGATGATGATGATGATGATCGGTGATGAGTAATACCAAAATGACGACGACGATAACAACAACAACAACGATGATATCAATAAGGTTGGGTTGGGTTTTTTTCAAACTAGGTAATCTGGGTGAACCCCAGAAAAATCCTGATCAGTCACTTGGACCGGAGGACCATCGACGACCACCGCATCAGCGTGGAGAGGCCGTACATCAAGGAGTGGAACCTGCTGATCCGCCAGGTCCGATACAACGACAGCGGGGTGTATGAGTGTCGCATCAACACCAAGCCCAAGCAGTCCAAGAAAGTCATACTGACTGTGCAGGGTGGGTCAGGGGAGTGAGAGAGGATGGGGAGAGAGAGTAAGAGAGAGAGAGAAGAGGGAGAGGGATGTGGGAGTGTACTAAGGAGAGAGAGAGAGAGAGAGGAGAGAGAGAGAGAGAGAGAGAGAGAGAGAGAGAGAGAGAGAGAGAGAGAGAGAGAGACGGACGAAAATTCAATGTTTTATTGATGGTAAAAAAGGATAGTCTATGTTAGCTTCTTTGCACCTTGCACTCTCACTCACACACTCACTTCATGCATCAAGCAAAGAAATGTTGACATAAAAACAATCAAGTCAAGGCAATGAAACAAGAATGACAAAAATGAGCACATGAAATAATTGAAAAGTAAACAAAAGGGGGACTTGAATTAAAAGCAAATATGGGTAATATGAGCAATGGTGAATTTGAATTGGTGGTTTGAATCGATTTAGAAACATGGAACCAATTATGAGACAAATGACAATTCTTCAACAGAATAATAGCACTTAAAGAATAACAAGATAAGATGGGAATAACAGAGGAGAGAGAGAGGGTGGGGGTACAGAGAGAGAGATTGACAAGACTCCACACATTACTTGATGGCATTAGTAATGTATACATGTAGTAAAATATATTAGCATTATCGAGATTAAGATCCGTTTATGCATGGTGATAATCTACTCTGTTCTTATGGCATGCCCTGGGGGGGGGGTGGGGAGAAACCCCCCCCCCACCCCCCCCCCCCCCCCAGAGAGGAGCCGGAGGACCCCCCCCCCCCCCCCCCCCCCCCCGAGATAGAGTCTTTAAGACCACCACCACGCTACGTGTCACAACGTGTCAAAATCTCGGTTTTCACGTGTTTTCCCTCTTTTATGTGGTAAGAAATCTTAAGAAATCTTCCTAGCATAAGAGGGAATGTGACACGTGACGTGGGGGGTCTTTAAGGGCCCGCCACACAACATAGTACGAATCGCATCAGAATGCGATGCGATTTTGACGATGCGAGTCACGTTTCACGCGAAGTTCATGTATTGGGTCTACTTGAGAATACAGAGCGAAAGTATAAGTAGAATTATTTTTATTAGTGTTTCACGGTGGAATCGTGACTCGCATCGTCACAATCGCATCGCATTGACAGCAAATCGTATGTAGTGTAGCAGGCCCTGTACTGTAGTCTTTTTTTTATTTGACAGTTCCCCCCATGATAGTGTCGGAGCTATCGTCGGATCGTGTGTCCTTGCAAGAGGGGGAAACAGCCACGCTCATTTGTAACGTCACCGGCATCCCCAAGCCCAACGTCACGTGGTACAAACGAAACAACCGGAGACTGGACAGCAAAAAGGAACGTGAGTATAGTACTCGTAGGCGCATGCGCGTGCGCGTGTGCACATACACATTGCACACATACGCGCATATGCGCAGAGAGATAGAAGGGGGAAAAAAAAAAAAAAAAGGTGTTGTGTGTGTGTGTGTGTGTGTGCGTGTGCGTGCGTTCGTGCGTGCGTGCGTGCGTGCGTGCGTGCGTCCGCGTGTGTGTTAGTTAATCTGACAGTAAATTGGTTCTAGTCCAGTCCATTGTGTGTGTGTGTGTGTGTTAGAGTTGAGAACCGGTTCAAATTTTCGAACCGGTTTTTAACCGTTTTTTCCTTTCCGAACCGGTCTTTTCGAACCGGTTTTTTTAACCAGTACTCACATCAGTAGTTTCACCTATGCAAACATATTTATTTGTCAGAATATTCACACACGCGCGCGCACGTGCACACATACACACACACTCAACTAAAAACTCAGCTCAACTCCAACAAACATTTTAAGGGGCCATCTGCCCGTGTCAAAGGAAGGTGAGGGTAGGGGTGTAGCTGAAAAATATAATAATCATAGGGAAAATAATTAAACCAAAGCAAAAACAAAACGTCATATGACGGTTGGAGTGTGAAGGATGGTTCCTTGGTTGCACATTCACAACGCAATGAACTAGCTTTGAGAATAATCAGATATGTAGCGGGAGGATAAGGAATACAAAAGTATAATAATCTTAATTATGTACCTGAACAGATAAACAAAATGAGAAGAGAAAATCTTTCACAATGGAAGCAAAAAATATGACACACGAGCGCGCGCACACACACACAATCATACGCGCACAACCGCATACACGCGCGCTTGCACACGCACATGCACGCACACACACATTCTCTCTCTCTCAGTCCCAGGGCTGGGTGGAGAAAAGCTGTTATTGCTAATCTCATGTTCCCTGGTTCAATAATATTTCGTTGTTATCTCTCTCTCTCTCTCTCCCAAAAGAAACCTGCAAAACAAATAAATCAAATTTTAGACAAAACCGTACATCGTTTGGATTTAAGAGGTCAGTACATAGAGAGAGAGACGGGGGATGGGGAAGGAGAGCGAGAGAGAGAGAATGAGAGAGAGAGAGAGAGAGAGAGAGAGAGAGAGAGAGAGAGAGAGAGAGAGAGAGAGAGTATACACATTTACGTGTGAATAAAATACAGTGCAAATATCATAGCAAGTTCATGTCCGTTTATTGATAAGAAAAAGCTTGTGTGTGTGTGTGTGTGTGTGTGTGTGTGTGTGCAGATCAAAATCTTTTCGAACATATTTGATCATCTTCTTAGCATAAGAATTTATAGAAATTAAATTAAATCAACTTAAAAAGACATTGTTTTATTGTTGTTCCATTCACAGTTCTCTTGGTGATTAGTCATGTTTGTTGTTCCACCACCCCGATTGATCGCACTGCCGCATTGCAAGCACAAAGCAATACTTTCTACAATCACTCCATCACTATTTCGAATTTTTTTCCCAGGAGAAAATGCCTCCAAATGTTCGTTACTGTAGTGTAGGCCATACTTGCTCCTTACAACACCAGACAACTAGAAACAGCTACTCTTGGTTTACAAACACCACGGATTCTATATTTAGTTCAATGTGTAGTGTCCATGCAAACACCCAATCTGCGCTGAGATTCAGTGTTGTTCTTCGAAAAGAATGCGTTATTCTAAGAGAAACTTACTTTCAGTTTGCAGTTTAAAAAAACCGGTTCACAGCAACTCGAACCGGTTTTTCGAACCGCGGAATTTCAGGACCGGTTTTTCGGTTCAAACCGGGTTTTTTCCCCACCTCTAGTGTGTGTGTGTGCGTGTGCGTGCGTGCGTGCGTGCGTGCGCGCGCGCGCGCGCGCGCGTGTGTGTGTGTGTGTGCGTGTGTGCGCGCGTGTGTGTATGTGTGTGTGCGCCGCGCGCGCGTGTGTGTATGTGTGTGCGTGCGTGCGTGCGTGCGTGCGTGCGTGCGTACGTGCATGCCTGAAGGGCGTAAACTACTGAAGCAATCATTAATGATGAAATTCTGCTTATCGTCCTCCGGTCTGGAACAGACACATGTGGGACATTTGTATATATAAAGATGGTGGGAACGATCCTGGAGGCAATGCCCGGAGGCAGTGCAACACAAGGAAAGTCCCGAATTTTTAGCAATACAGATGTTTATATTCTCGCGCAATCATGAAGAAAATGGGGCAAAATTGTTCTTGTTGTCCAGGCAACGATGCCGTTAGGCTCTATGTGAGTGTACCCAAATAGTATAGTGTTGAGGACAAGATTTGGGGAGAAATGTGCTTAACCCTTTCACCGCCAGCCATATTTCAGCCGAAAATGTCCATTAAATTTACCTGGGTAGAGAACAAAATCTGTCTGCAGTATTGGGATTCTTCTGTGACATATATAAAATAAGGTATAACCTTACTTCCCAAAACTAAGACAATAGGGTCTTTGGATAATAAATCCCAATTTGATGCCTTTTAGTGACATAGGTGTTAAATCACTGTGGTGCTAAAATGCGACTTTGGCGGTGACAGGGTTAAATACACTGTATCAGCTTCGTGAACAAATGCTTGCTTGTCAAAATAAGAAAAAAAAACGCTCTGTATACAGATTGCAACCTTTAATTTATTGTGGTTGTGTTGCTGGCTTACCCTGGCTAAAAGACTCCAGGGATCATCCCAACAGCGTGGAAGCACTTGAACACTTAATGGTACAAGTGCATCAGCTGCGGATGAGAACATTACGTATGCGACCGTTTTTTTATTACCCAGCCACGTGGCAGACACTAAGTCGTTGGGGGATTTTGGAGACGTAATTTTATGCTAGGGGCTTGTCAAGGCTAAAGACATCCCTGCGTAATTATGCCGAGCATAACAACATTTTGATGTAGCCTTGGTGTTCTAGCCTATGTCAGTTGGTCTGACACAGCCTTAAGCCAAGAAGGAAACTTTTATTTCGATAACAATGGCTCCCTGATCCCAATGTGAACTCCACCAGGTCAGATCTACCTCTGCAGTATTTTTCATTTTTTTCACTACAAAGCCATGAATGTTTCTGCAGGAATCGGAACGGAAGGGGAAGTGCTAGTGATCCACAACGTGACCCGGATGTGTGACGACATCTATGAGTGTTCTGTGGACAATGGCGTCCCTCCGGCCGTTAGCAAGGCCATCAGAGTCACCGTGGACTGTGAGTGGGTCGGTCTGTCTGTCTGTCTGTCTGTCTGCCTGTATGTCTGTCTGTCTGTCTGTGTCTTTGTAACTCAGATGTGTGACGTCATCTATTAATGTTCCATGGACAATGGCGTCCCTCCGGCCGTTAGCAAGGCCATCAGAGTCACCGTGGATTGTGAGTCTGTCTGTCTGTCTGTCTGTCTCTCTCTGTCTCTCTCTCTCTCTCTCTCTCTCTCTCTCTCTCTCTCTCTCTCTCTCTCTCTCTCTCTCTCTCTCTCTCTCTCTCTCTCTCTCTCTCTCTCTCTCTCTCTCTCTCTCTCTCTCTCTCTCTCTCTCTCTCTCTCTCTCTCTCTCTCTCTCTCTCTCTCTCTCTCTCTCTCTCTCTCTCTCTCTCTCTCTCTCTCTCTCTCTCTCTCTCTCTCTCTCTCTCTCTCTCTCTCTCTCTCTCTCTCTCTCTCTCTCTCTCTCTCTCTCTCTCTCTCTCTCTCTCTCTCTCTCTATCTATCTATCTATCTATCTATCTCTCGCGCTGTCAGCATGCAAGCTCGTATTGGTCTCTGTTGGCGATGCCAATATCAGTTTACCAAATTCATTGCAAGCCATTGAATCTTTATCTCACTGGATTCTTTTTTCCACAAAATTCTCATTGTTTAAGATGCTTAACAGTCGGAAAGAAAATGTGTCTCCCGTGCTTGATGATGATGCTTGTTGTGTCAGTTTACCTAAACGGTAAGCTACATACATCTGTCCTTCGTTCGATTGACGTGTTAATGAAGAGAACAAAAAGTGATTAAAGCGAGACAATCCATGGTAGGCAATAGTCCACAGAGTTTGGCAGGAGTTTTCACACTTGTTTTGATTCTGTTTTTAAAAATTCTGGTTTGTGTCCTTTATGATTGGTTGACATTAGCCTGTAGTAGGGGCCAACAGTAACATGAGAGCTGTACAATCGATGGATTTCTACAGTAATTGAAAATCATAGTACAGTTTAGTGTCTTGTGGAAGACGATGACTCTCAAACGAGGGGGGCTCTGGTGCTGCAGCCAGAGGGATGGGTTGGCCTTTGGGGACCTTCCCCTCAACGCCAGCTGTCCTCTGGACGAGAGGGTGGGGATGTACCCTGGGCAAAGTATCTCCACTATAAACAAATTCTAGCCCAGCCTGCCGGAATAGCACCTGCCCCCTCTACTATCTGGTAGTCATAGTCGGAAACGACTGACTGGCATGCATACATTTGGTATTTTCTAGTCACTGTGACTCGTCTGTATGAATGACATTCGGCCTGCTCACATCTGGAGAGCGCATCGACACTAGTGCAGTGCCTTTTTCTTCTTTTTTCTTCTTCTTTTTTGGGGGGATGGGGCAGACTTAAGAAACCTACATATTAATATGGTTCTTACCAGTCCAAAATCCTCCGAAGTCGGAGTATGGGTGCTCACGTGGCGGGGTAGTCAAAAACCGGTCACACGCATAATGTTCTCATCCCTAGCTGGTGCATTTGTGTCACGGTGTTCTAGTGCTTTGGCTGTTGGGACGATCCCTGGAGTCTTTTAGCCAGGGTACGACAACAACCAGGCTGCGGGATTCAGGATGTAGATCTGGTATTAGGGGTGTATCTTTAAAGCTTCTGCCATCCTGTCTGCTTGTTGTTTGTTCCTGGACAGACGCCCCGGAGGTACAGCTCCCCAACAGACGCATCGGCCAAAGCGTGGGCAAGGAGACCATCTTGGATTGCGTCATTGCCGCCAACCCTCAAGCCGTCACGGAATGGCGGCGCGGGGACCGGGCCTTGCAGAAATCCCACAAGTACGACATCGACGTCTTCCGTGATGAGTTTGAGAGCTCGGTGACTCTGAGTTTGAGGATTAAAACCTTGGTGAAATCCGATTACGGGCAGTACTTGTGCGTGGGGAGCAACCATTTGGGGGAGGATCAGGAGGAGATGACGTTGTATGGTGAGTGAGTGTGTTGGTTGTGGGGTGAGTAGGGTTAGAGAGAGAGAGGGAGATAGTGTGTGTGTGTGTGTGTGTGCGCGCGCGCGCGCGTGTGTGTGTGTGTGTGTGTGTGTGTGTGTGTGTGTGTGTGTGTGTGTGTGTGTGTGTGTGTGTGTGTGTGTGTGTGCGTGCGCATGCGTGTGTGTGTATGAGAGAGAGAGAGAGCCAGACAGAGACAGAGAGAGAGAGAGAGAGCCAGACAGAGACAGAGAGAGAGGCACAGAGAGAAACAGAGACAGACAGGCAGAGAGAGACGGAAACAGGTACATGGATAACAAGAGCAAAGAACACACTTTCCAAAATACAAATAAAGATTATTTGAGGGGACATTTTGCTTGCTTGTTGTTTTTGTGTTGTTGTTATTGTGCGTTTTTTGTTGTTCTTCTTGTCATTGTTATTATCTTTTATTCATAAACTTCTTCTCTTTCTTTTTTCAAACAGAAATTTTCCCAACCACCACCACCACAACTACCACCACCACCACCGCAATCCCCCCTTGGCTCCAACCCCAAAGTACAAAACGAGTGGAAACGGTCCCAGGCTACCACTACGACTCAGACCCCACCGATCATCTCCCCAAACGCCCAGACCCTTACTACGGCTCTGGCGGGAGAGGAGACCACAATCTCCCAGACAGCGGGAGACAGGGAGAAGGGGGAGAAGACAGGGAGGACAATGCGGGGCCTCACGCGCAAAGCAGCAAAGATTGGAAAGCTGGGGAGTCGCGAGGGGAAGGAGAGAGAGTGGAAGCAGGAAATAACTATCAAGGTGAGTCAAAATAAAAAATACAATCAGGGTTTCTGAAACCGTAGCGATTGTGCGTATTTACGCACTAGAGCTCTCGACCTCAAATCACCCCCTGGAATACCAAGCCATGCGTGAGATTTACCATTTAATTTAGCCCTTTCAACGCTAGCCATTCCTCAGCCAAAATTTACCATTAAACTTACCTGGGTAGACAAAAAGATTTTGTCTGGAATACTGGGGATTTATCTGTGACGTGCCTAAAATAGGGCCTATCCTTACCTCCCAAAATTAAGAACATAAGGTGACTGGATACCAGACCCTCATTTGATGCCTTTTAGTGACATGGGTGTTAAATCATTGTGGTGCCAAGAGGCGACAGTGGCGATGAAAGGGTTTTAAAACCTCAAGTAGGGGGTGATTTGACGCATTAAATGATTATTAGTGCATTAACTCAGTCGTTCCCTGTTAGAATGCTGACTATGTATTTCAATCGTCTGCTAAATCTATGCATCTAGCATACATCTAAAGTTCTACAAGATCGTGCACAAAGGCATATAGGCCTAGATCGTTGAAAGCTCACTGCTCTTTGCAGACGCATTCCTTGGCGTCGTCTTTGGCCCCTTGCATGTGTCACTGTGTGTGTGTGTGTGTGGGGGGGGGGGGGGGTGTATATGTGTGTGTGTGTGTGTGTGGTGGATGTGTGTGTGTGTATGTGTGTGGGGTGGGGGTGGATGGGTGTGTGTGTGTGGGGGGGGGGGGATGGGTATGTGTGTGTGTGTGTGTGTGTTTGTGTGTGGGGGGGGGGTGGGGGGGGGGTGTATGTGTGTGGGTGGGTGGGGGTGGATGGGTGGGTGGGTGTGTGTGTGTGTGTGTGTGTGTGTGTGTGTGCACGGGCGGGAGGTGGGGTGGAGTTTCTCGCATGTCTTCGAATTGACCCTTTAAAATTTGAAAATGGGGGTGAAAATACCTCTTAAAATTGTAAACAGGGGGTGAACGTACCCCCTTAAAGGCACAACTGGGCTATAAAAGAGCCGATCCCAGGAATCGGGTAGTCACCGTCCATAAGGGTCTCCGACCGATTGGACGCTAATCTCACCTTCTTGCGTGAATCGGGTAGTCAGTTGTGAGTGGGAGAGAGTGAAACAAGCCAGTGACTCTCCTAGCTGCGGGCTTTCGCCTGTGCCAGTTTAGTTTTTCCCCTCCATTTTCGTTTGAAAAAGGATGCTTTCGCTGCGAGCACCAAGCAGAAACTGACATTTTTAGCCTACTGCTTGCTTATATAGTACCGCGCTGGCTTTAATAGAGGGGAAAATCAGAAACCCTGATGTTGCTACGCAGTGTTGTATTGTGTTGTGTTGTATTGTATTGTATTGTATTGTAGACATGCTGGGCCTAACTATTTCTTACTTAGGCACATAACGGCAGTAGGATGCATCGTATCATGTTGTATTGCCTTGCGTGCTGTTGTTGTGTTGTATCATGTTGTATTGCCTTGCATGCTTGTTGTATCATGTTGTATTGCATTGCATTGCCTTGCGTGCTGTTGTTGTGTTGTATCATGTTGTATTGCCTTGCGTGCTGTTGTTGTGTTGTATCATGTTGTATTGCCTTGCGTTGTTGTGTTGTATCATGTTGTATTGCATTGCATTGCCTTGCGTGCTGTTGTTGTGTTGTATCATGTTGTATTGCATTGCACTGCCTTGCGTGCTGTTGTTGTGTTGTATCTGTTGTTGTGTTGTATCATGTTGCATTGCCTTGCGTGCTGTTGTTGTGTTGTATCATGTTGTATTGCATTGCTTGCGTGCTGTTGTTGTGTTGTATCATGTTGTATTGCATTGCATTGCCTTGCGTGCTGTTGTTGTGTTGTATCATGTTGTATTGCCTTGCGTGCTTGTTGTATCATGTTGTATTGCATTGCATTGCCTTGCGTGCTGTTGTTGTGTTGTATCATGTTGTATTGCATTGCATTGCCTTGCGTGCTGTTGTTGTGTTGTATCATGTTGTATTGCATCACTTTGCATTGCCTTGCGTGCTGTTGTTGTGTTGTATTATCATGTTGTATTGCATTGCATTGCCTTGCGTGCTGTTGTTGTGTTGTATCATGTTGTATTGCATTGCATTGCCTTGCGTGCTGTTGTTGTGTTGTATCATGTTGTATTGCATTGCATTGCCTTGCGTGCTGTTGTTGTGTTGTATCATGTTGTATTGCATTGCATTGCCTTGCGTGCTGTTGTTGTGTTGTATCATGTTGTATTGCATTGCATTGCCTTGCGTGCTGTTGTTGTGTTGTATCATGTTGTATTGCATTGCATTGCCTTGCGTGCTGTTGTTGTGTTGTATCATGTATTGCATTGCACTGCCTTGCGTGCTGTTGTTGTGTTGTATCATGTTGTATTGCATTGCATTGCCTTGCGTGCTGTTGTTGTGTTGTATCATGTTGTATTGCACTCCTTTGCACTGCCTTGCGTGCTGTTGTTGTGTTGTATCATGTTGTATTGCACTCCTTTGCACTGCCTTGCGTGCTGTTGTTGTGTTGTATCATGTTGTATTGCATTCCTTTGCACTGCCTTGCGTGCTGTTGTTGTGTTGTATCATGTTGTATTGCATTCCTTTGCACTGCCTTGTGTGCTGTTGTTGTGTTGTATCATGTTGTATTGCACTCCTTTGCACTGCCTTGCGTGCTGTTGTTGTGTTGTATCATGTTGTATTGCATTCCTTTGCATTGCTTTGCGTGCTGTTGTTGTGTTGTATCATGTTGTATTGCATTGCCTTGCGTGCTGTTGTTGTGTTGTATCATGTTGTATTGCATTCCTTTGCATTGCCTTGCGTGCTGTTGTTGTGTTGTATCATGTTGTATTGCATTGCCTTGCGTGCTGTTGTTGTGTTGTATCATGTTGTATTGCATTGCCTTGCGTGCTGTTGTTGTGTTGTATCATGTTGTATTGCACTGCCTTGCGTGCTGTTGTTGTGTTGTATCATGTTGTATTGCATTCCTTTGCACTGCTTTGCGTGCTGTTGTTGTGTTGTATCATGCTGTATTGCACTCCTTTGCACTGCCTTGCGTGCTGTTGTGCCATATTGTTTTGTAATGTGTTCTGTTGCGTTGTATTTCTGCTTTACCACAATCACACATGATTTACGTTCAAATCCATCCGTACACGTGCGCACGAACAAATGCGTATGCACACGCGCGTGCACGTGAATATATATTTACGTGTCAATATGTACATTCGTGCATTATCTTATTTGTAAAAAAAACATCCGTAGGTTTATATTATTTGAAACAAAAACAACTATGGTCAGATTATATTGAATAATCGGTTGGTTGGTTGGTTGGTTGGTTGGTTGGTTGGCTGATTGATTGGTTGATTGATTGATTGATTGATTGATTGATTGACATGCAGGCAAAGGCAACACATACAAGGTACCCGGCTCAAACAAGGATCACCCCGCCAGCCGTGGACACAGTGTATTACGTCACTCCACGATGATGATTTACGTCATCGTGACGTCAACGATGACGTCACTACTGGCGAAAACCATTCTGCCAGCGTGACCATCCATCTTTGTCAGAAAAATCACCGCCATTTTGTTTTGAGTTGTGGGTGTGTGCGTGTGTGTGTGTGTGTTTGCACGCGCGTGCGTGCGCGCGCGCGTGTGTCTCTGTGTGTGAGAGCAGGGCTATTTCTGGTGTGTGCATGTGTGTGTGTGTGTGTGATTGTTTATCTGTTGGTGCGCGCATGTGTGTGTGTGAGTGTTATTGTTTATCTGTTAGATCTAGTGCCTGTGTGTGTGTGTTTTAATGCGTGTGTGTGCGTGTGTGTCATTGCTTGTCTATTCATTTGTTTGTTTGTTTGATAGATTTGTTTTTCTTTTGTTGTTTTTCGTTTTACCTTTTGACATGGGTTTATTCTGCATGATGTGAATCATTACGTTGGACGACCTTATCACTACTTAGACTGCATTCCTTTTTATGTCTGATTTTTTTGGGCGAATTGAATTGTTTGTTTTAAGTAATGCAGACGCGATGATTTGCTGATAGTGTCCTTGATGATTGATTCTTGATGTAAAATTCATTATTAAGAATGGTGTGGGGGGGGGGGGGTGTTGGAGCAAAACAAAATGAAACGTTGTATTCCCTTATTTTCTTCATTCTGTCTTGTGCATGCTGATATGTAGTTAGAATATCTAGGCCAAGTTCGAAGATGAAGGTCATCAGTCAAAGGTCAAGGTCACTGGGCCGGGTTGGTTTTTTTGCAAGACACAGTCCAGTGGAAACAGATCTTGAACGGAGGGACCGAGGACGGGAAGCAACTCTTGTCTTGAAACAGGCCACCACTCTGCAACTTGTTACTTCCCTTTACTTGTCGAAGTCACGGATGTGTGAGTCCAAGTTCAGTGGCTGTGTGTGGTTGACCTGGTTTTCTCATTCACTAATTTTGTCAGTTGAGGGTTAATGTTTGGGTCGTCGTCTCTCTGTGTCTTTGTCTCTGTCTCTGTCTCTCTTACCCTTGTGAAATAAAGGTTCATTATCCGAGACATGCGCAACTGAAGCGAATCAGTGCAGCTACTGCTGCCGCGCTGCTGGTTACCTAGCTTCTTGGCGCTCTAGTTTTATTTTAAAGTGGTGTTTGTGTCATGCGTATTTCTGTGTATGACAGTGGCACACATCAAGTCGTACTGAAAAATAATATGCTCGAAATGTTGATGAACTATGTATGTCATTGTCTTTAACAATGGTTGTTGATGCTTTATTCCTTGTAAAACGATTCATTTCTGTAGGCTATCGTTACATTATTCATCATCACATCATCCACTTTTCCCTCCGAAATCAGAATATGTCGGCTGCACGCAGCGGGGAGACCAGCAAAAACTGAAAGCCGGACACATACGTACCTTACCCATTATGGCCATATGGCCTGGAAACGCAGAAGAAGAAGAAGAAGAAGAAGAAGAATCCATTTTTAATTTACTTTGACTTCGAACTTGATTGATGCTGCACTCCATATTGTTGTAATATTATTATGTAAAATTAATGTTCGTTCCTTTGTTTTTCCCCATCTCTCTCTTGTTCTCATCTTCTGCTTAGTCTTTCACAGTTTTCTTGTTTGTTTGTTTTTGTTGATTTGTCCGACCTTGACTGTTGATAACTGTGTTGAACTAGATCTAGTTACCCTAGTTGCATTTAAAAGAAAAAAAGACAAACAAACAAGAATGCAGTGTCATAAAAACTTCCATTCTAATCTCCTCTCTCTCTCTCTCTCTCTCTCTCTCTCTCTCTCTCTCTCTCTCTCTCTCTCTCTCTCTCTCTCTCTCTCTCTCTCTCTCTCTCTCTCTCTCTCTCTCAAGGCAGGACACTTGTTTTTATGTAATAATTTGTTATTTGTAAATATAATTTCACTCCCCATGTCTTTTCACTTTTTCTTCTTCTTCCTCCTCCTCCTTCTTTTCTCCTTGATTGTTTCATCCTTGTATACACACACACACACACACACACACACACACACACACACACACACACACACACACACACACACATCACACACACACCACACACACACACACACACATCACACACACACACACACACACACACACACACATCACACACACACACACACACACACACACACACACACACACACACACACACACATACATCACTTTGTTTTTGAATTAACACATACAGAAAAAGGTGTATGGATGTCTCAGTACATGGTATATCATTATGTACATGGGTGTATTTACTGTTAGCATGTTTATGAATGTTCTTTTGGATGGGTGTAGGCTTGTGTGGGCTCTCTTTATTCTTCTTCATCCCTAAGTTAGCCTCCAACAACGTAGCACATAAATACTTTTTAGAAATCTTTGTACATATTACAAGTGATAATCATCATGATGTGATGTATAAAATTGTGTATTATTTCCAAAAACGACATGACGACTCGTTGTTGATAATTCATGGTTTAGTGTGTTCATTAAGGTTTGTTCCCCTTGTTTTAGTATTTTGTATATTTTTGCTGCTTCTCATTCTGTCTCGTTGTGTCTACGGTTCTGTCTCTAGTGGGGTTTTTTCTGTTCAATTGGGTGGAGATTTTTGGTGACATTTTGTACTTTATCGTTGCTTTCGATTTAATCTTAAAATGAACTTAATTATCCTTTTAACAACATGACATCATTGTCTATAGAAGATAAACTGTACTCCTTAAAATAGTAAATAGTATGATTTTTTTTTTTTAATTGGGGGGAGGTAAATACTACTATGTGTATACAAGGGGTGGATTGTCCGGGTGGCGAATTGTCCAGGGGTGAATTGTCCGGGGGCGAATTGTCTGGGGATGGCGAATTGTCCAGGGTGAATTGTCCCGGGAGGGGGGGGGGGGGAATTGCCCGGGGGCATTGTACCGGGGGCGAATTGTCTGGGGATGAACTGTCCAGTGGGGCGAATTGTCCCGGGGAGCGAATTGTCCGGGGGCGGGGGAATTGTCCCAGGGGCGATTTGTCCGGGGGTGAACTGTCCCGGGGAGCGAATTGTCCGGGGTGAACTGTCCCAGGGGGTGAACTGTCCCAGGGGGCGAATTGTCCGGGGGCGAATTGTCCGGCTTCCTGGGTATGTTAATGATGTGTATTTAGAATTATTTGCTGGTCAAATGCATCAGTATAATCCGATCTGATTTTTCAACATTGTATCTATGTGTGCAGAAAGAGGTGAAAGTGAAAGAGGTGTCATCTTATTAAGTATATATGTGCTGATACGAACGTTTATTTTTATTTATTTTTATTGCTGTCGCTCTTGTTTTGGTTCCAATGTGTTTTAGGAACAGTTCTGATCAAGCACTATACAACATACTGTGTCATGACACGATCTTGTTTGTGGTTTTCGGGGGGGGGGGGGGGGGGGGGGGGGGGGGGGAG
>CM065685.1:61004102-61059102 GCA_017654935.2 Phymorhynchus buccinoides
TTTGTTATCTGTTTACAGTGTTGTTTTAAGTATTTAAGTATTCAAATCATTATTGTTTGAAAGCTTGCATAGACATCTATAAGTGTGCAAAGTTTGAACAATGTATGCCTTCTATTTATCGAGAAAATGCCAACGTTAAAGTTTGGAGATTACACCACGGATGCAACACACACACAACCGAACAACTATCATACTATAGACTCACTTCATGTTAACGAAGTTAACACGAGTGAGCCAAAAACAAGAAAGCTTTAAAAACAAAATCACTAGCCATATAAAGATACTTCCAGTTGAACGGCAAGGAACAAGAGAAAACCTCCAACTCACATGAAGCACACCGCGTGACATGTGTGCAAACTGATGTCACGGGTCTTCAGCGACAGTCTGGCAAATTGCCACGATGATATTAGTTTCATATATCTTCGTCTTGCTTGTAGCACCAAAATGCAAGAATATTATATATAGAACTTTAATAAACTTTGAGAAGTATCAATCATTCATAACTATTTTTATCCATATTAAGATTTATCTTTCATAACTATTTTTTATTATGCCCTAAGCCTGAAACTGCATGCATAAATACCGTGCTAATACAGTAATAGAAAAAATTATAATAGAGAAGCATTTATATAGCACACTCCTCCACTCTATGCACTTAACAAAAAATTAAAAACAAGAAGTTCAACAAAGACTCACAGTCACACACATGCAAATAGGCATACATACACTCATGCACACACATCCCCTCACTCCTCAAACACATACACACACAAAGCACAAACACACACACCATTACCATCACCACAATCACCACCACTCACCCCACAGCCTACCCACAACAATACATGATACAACTGTTGAATAAAGCATCAACATTCTCTCTCTCTCTCTCTCTCTCTCTCTCCCTCTCTCCCTCAAGTTTCAAGATTCTCTAATCAGTTGTGCCAGACCACAACTTTCAGTTCCACGTAGCAAATTGTTGACATGTATGCAAATAAATACCCAACCAAATTACTCTCTTCATATCCTCTCAATATCATTGTAAACAACAAACGCTTTTCTATTACCTAATAATATTTATCAAATCCTATCTCATCCCGTGCTGAGCATCTTCGTGTTTGAACCCCTGCATATATGTCAATAATTGCCGATAAACGGCAAGTGGACACATTACTGGAAGAAGAAGAAGTGAATGTCCAGAATATGACAACTGAACTGATTTGTATCTAGCCACGGCATTCTAATTTCTATGGTGAAATTTAGGACTACTGATTGTGTGAGACCGACAAAAAGTGCTGAATCATGTCGTAAGATATGGATATTCCACACATCAATTATCATTCAATGCTCATCACAGTATAAAAACAATAAGGTGGAAAACTCAAACAAAAAAGTGCTAGATTCCACACATCAATTATCATTCAATGCTCATCGCAGTATAAAAATAAGGAGGAAAACTCTCCATTTTGCATACCATATTATACAGACTATAAGGCAATACTTTTCTCCCAGACTAAGACCCCTACGAGTTATAATATGACTGATAATAATTGCATAGTCAGTAAAACCTGAAATTTGCATCAAATTTGAGGTGTGTGCCTTATAATAAGGTGCACCTTATATAGTCCGGACAAAATAGTATTTGATTTTAAATGACAGTATCACAATATCAGTCCATTAGGCCAAACAAAAAAATATGTCTGTTTCCGGTAACCCGACAAGCCTAGTTTTTGCTGCTGACCCAAATTTTTTTTTGGACGAGTTTAAAAAAAACAAAAACAATTTGAGCAGACGATGCAAGGGAAACAACCATTGCACTCTCACTCGGCGTAGTCAAGGACCGTTACTCGCGCAGACTTTCATGAGCAACATTCGCCAACACAATGGTTGGCGCAAGGCACGCAATTTCCCGCAGTACAATATTACTGCTATGCTTGCTGCAACATGCTTATGTGAAAAACAGTCAAGTGGTAAAGATAATCTGTTGATTGATACTCACATTCACATGTTTCAGCAAATATGGCAAAAATCTTGTACCGCGAAGAATTTTTTTTTTAAAAATTGAAAGCCTACCTACCTACCCTATTTTTGGGGGCCATGTTCCCGGAAACAGACATTTTTGTTTGTTTGGCCTTACAAAACTTTCAAAAATCCCCATCAGTAAGAAACCCAAGGGTTAAACCTGACAATTTTCAAAAAACGGAAATGGGACAACCCCCCGGGCGTGCAGCTGCAGACGCATCCGTGTTTTCTTGAGCGAATGGCATCTTCGGCAGGCGAAGCTGAACTCCAGTACGGTCTCTTCTTTCTTACCTTTTGTCCTCCCTTTCTTTTCACAACTCACAATGAAGACAAGTTTCGCATCTCACATTGTTGAAACTTTCCATGAAAGGATTGCGCTTCCTATGGGGTTCACACTTGGCCGAACACGGATCGGTAATCACTTCCGTTTCCGTTAAACCAAAACTGGTTTCAATGCAGCAATCACACTTTCGCTTACCAGCAAGCTGTTTTTCTTTATTTTTTGCCGTATTTGGGGGGGATTTTGAGAAAACGGATTTCTGTCTTTACAGATTTTTTCATGGAAGGATTTCCGTCCTAAAACGGAAGAGGTTTAAGCCATGGAAACCCTATCATTTATGACAGAATTATTGATTTTACCATGCTCATGAGTGAAGGTAAAACATTCTCTCAATCCTGAAATGACCCATTTCAATGTTCTCTGAATCTTCCCAATCCCGAAGTGGTGACCGCATTAAAAATAATGTCCAATGTGTGTGTGTCTGTGCATACAGGATGGGTGATAGTATTAAATTTGCATATCTATCATCTTGTTTTAATCTGCCGTCAATTTTTGCAGAACTGTTTCATTGTATAACATAAGAACATGGTTCCGGATGATAAGATGGCCAATACTGAAGACTCTTTGCATCAGCTTTTTCAATCCTGATTATCAGGAGCATGCCTGAACTACTTTCACGCATCTAAAACTGCGCAGTCCAGAAACTTGAGCCGCCGCTCCACCCACTTACTCTCAGCCTCCAGCCCGTGTTTGGCGTAGAACTCCATCAGCGAGGCGTAGCGCCGACGCACGTCGAACCCCACCAGGGTGTGCAGCTTGCGCAGGTCCACCGGACACAGGTGCATGGGCTGCCGGAAATCCTCCTCCAGGTGGCCCGACCCGTTCATGCAGCAGTCGTAGAACACGCAGTGGTCCAACCCCAGCAAGTGCAGAATCTCGTGAACCACCAACTTGCAGGAGCGCTGGATCATCAGCCGGGACTTGTCGGGGAAGGAGAGAGGGGTGGGCACGGAGCGCACGTGGTGCCAGAGGTGGTGGGAGAAGGTGAGGGTGGGGTCATAGCGACACAGGCTGAACAGCGCCACCCTGTTCAGACCCGCCGCCATTCCCGCCACGAAGAGGTCTGTGTCGTCTCCGTAAAGGTCGAGGGTCGTCAGCGCGATCAGGCACAGAGCTTGCGCGGGGATGAGAGCGCGAAGCCTGTTCAGAACCGAGTCCACCCGCAACTGAAGGTGCCCACTGCACGCGTCGTAGCGGCAGTCCAGGTGTGTGCGCTTGACGCGAGTGCTGCGACCGGCGGTTCCCCGACTCACCGGATCGTCCACCAGCACCACCCGCCCCCCATCAACCTCCAGCTCCAAGGGAGGCAACTGCTCCACAGGCAGGCATAAAAAGCGGCTGGTGTAGTCGGCAAGTTCAGAAAACTCCAAATACTTATTGTCGAACTTGCCTAACTGCACCAGGCATATTTTGCCGTCTGGGTATTTCTCACTGAGCGTTGCTGCCTGGCTGCGGAAGGTCTGCTGAAGGTACTTGACCTTGCGGTCGGACAGCCAGGGGTTTTCCTTCAGGAACTTGGGGTAGGTCTGCCCCTCCTCCACATACTGCGCCAGCCAGTCGTCCTGGCTTGTGGGTTGAGGCACCGGCCTGAAGAAAGCCATTGGCGAAGGAGACATAGCTCTGAAGTCTGTTGAAGTTGAACATGGGGGAACTTTCATCCGTGAGTCAGATACGCAGGAAAATTCTCGAGGAACGTCTTCTGATTTGCGAAATCCCAGAGCCAGCCGACGGGTTTTTTCATCGCGGTGTTTGAACCCCCGGGCGAAAGGAACGTAGCGAGTTTTCTTTGCTGAACCTGAGCCCTTGCTGCCTTTGGTTTTTGCGTATTTGGGCATGATGCTGCAGACAGTGTGGGCTTTTCTGGAATGGATCTGCAACACATCAGTATGTGCAAAAATTGATTAATTGGTATATCCACAAGGTATCAATGATAAGTTAACAAGAAAAAGGTGATATGATCACATCATGATCATGGACAAAGATCACTAGTGTTGTTGTTTTTTGGTGTGTGTGTGTGTGTGTGTATCTGTGTGTAATCGTGTGTGGTTTTGTGTGTGTGTGCATATGTGTGTGTGCGTGTGTGTGCGCACACATACACACGTGCATATGTGTATGTAAATTGTACAGTGTGAATTCACCGCACAAAAGTGAAGTCTGTTTAATGTCCTCTGACCTATATGAGGTACATGTGGGACATGTATATCTGGTTGTTCTTCTTCTTCCATTTAGTCGCCAAAGTCATGTTTGACCATTATTGCAACTGAAGAGGCCGAAGGAGAGAGAAAAAAATTAGAGAGACAGAAGAGAGAGTGTGTGGGCAGACAGCCAGACAACCGGCCAGACAAAGACCGTTCAGCGTTACCAAGCACGATGCCGGCCCAACCACTGCCTGCCCCTGGGTCTGATGTTTGTTTAGTGCTCTGCCAGCAGCCTTCTGAAGAAGGCTTTGGCAAAAGGGGCCTGGATAGTTTCTGCGTGTAGAGCGTTCTTCTTCTTCGCCTCAGGCAGCCAACTTCATCAGGCTGAAGATCCGGGGTACAGCAAAGATAGTGGGACCATCTTGGAGGTACTACAATGAAAGTCCCCATTCACTACACAGAAACTCATCGTTCTTAGAATTCTCCACATGGTAACATACTCATAACGATATAAGTTCCTGGTCTTCTTGAACTGAAGTTCTTCTAGTATCAGGGTTTTGTCCCCGGGGGCCGCTACAGTAGCCGGATTGGCCTGACTGGAGCCATGAAATTTTTTTTTTCATTTTGTTTTATTTGTCTTCATGCTGCTACACAACCACGCTGTATACTATAAAAAAATATATATTCAAATCTGATTTTTTCTTATACTTTATAGTCTCCTCCTTGATCCTGATCTTTTGTCAAAAGACCCACTTTGTGGCATAATTAGAAAGGAATTAGAAAACTTTACATGTAGTTTACCTCGGTTGTCTTTCTGCTTACATCAATGTTGGAGGCAGTCCCTACTTGTGGTGGCTATGTGCTGCACTGCTTGTTATTGCTTCACGAAATGAAACAACATGCAAGGTAAATAACTCTACTAACAGGAAGTAAATTTACTTCCGGTTGCCTCACATTGGTTGAAAGCCACAGCTTCAACACAGCACATAGCATAGCATAAATGGCTATTTTGTTTAGCCATTTGCCCTCTAAATATGTTTTTGATTTTTGTTAGGTTTGGCTTAATTCACATGCTAGTGCGCGCGTGCGCGAATGTGTGTGTGTGTGTGTGTGTGTGTGTGTGTGTGTGTGTGTGTGTGTGTGCGTGCGTGCGTGCGTGCGCGCGCGCGTGTGTGTGTGTGTGTGTGTGTGTGTGTGTGTGTGTGTGTGTGTGTGTGTGTGTGTGAGGGAGAGAGAGAGAGAGGAGAGTGAGTATGTGCGTTCCCAATCGCTATCTTAGTATCAGACTATACTACCGTCGGTCACCTTAGTTTGTAATACAGACAAAAGTGTGAGAGAGAGCAGAACAAAATACTACCTAAAAAAAGGGAAAAATAGAAGAAGAAAAAAAGAAACGAACAGAAAATGGATTAATAAAAAATGAAGGCGAAAGTGTGTGGAGGGATAAAAAATAATAATAGTATAGAATATAGTATAGTGTGGGACTGGCTCAAAAGCCTCGCAGCTTATAAACGTCCCTTCATTGATCACTATTTTGTTTGCTTAATTAGAATTATGATTGTAATTGAATCATCGTATTCGAAAAGTAGTTGGCTAAAATTTTCATCCTTGTCAAAGAGATTTTTGAAGGTCACGGGTTTTCATAAGTTAAGTTTACCATCCTTAAAATTTAGAAGATTAAGGGGAGATTTGATAAATGTATATACAAATTTTAATAACCCTGACAAAACTAACAAGCATTTGTTTCAATTGTCTAACGATTTGAGAACCCGTAACAGTGATCTAAAAATACTAACCCAATACAGTAGAACTAATATGAGAAAAAACTTCTTTTCTAATAGAGTCACCCAGCACTGGAACAATCTCCCTGCACAAACTAAACTTGCTTCCAACATTAACCATTTCAAAAACCTCCTAGATAGTGACCCCAAAATTAATGTTTTTAAATACAATTATGATTAAGACGACAATGATAGTTCAAAAAGCGCCACAGCTATGCCAATCTGATTGTAGGAAGAACCAACAAAATTTAAACAAACAAAAAAACAAAACAAAATCTTTATAAAATACTTCTGTAAGGTGTTTAAATAACATTTCAATTGAAACTATTATGAAATATCAAGAAATCAATTTAAAAAAACAACAAGTTAAGCAACACGAAACTGACGTTTTGGGTAACATTTTTAGAAAACGCGTCACTCCGTGGGCATGAGAAAACCAAAGACAATAATTCATTTATAATTATGGAACAATGTGTACTTTAATGTCCTCTTTGCATTCAACAACTTTCAGTTTGATCAAGCTGTCCATCCATAAAAAATTTTTTTTAAATTTTTTACTCCAATTTAATTGTTAAAATGTCTCACTTTAACCTATAATTAAGTATAAACACGTTTCTTTCTTGGGGGCTCCACTGGATGGTCAGCATCTGCAGTAGAGACATCAGGGGTATATGAAATATTAAACTGAACATTTATATTTCACATATATATTAAAAACACCTCCACATGAAGTGGAATACTGAGCTAGCCTTGATCAAGGGAGACAACTACACATAACCATCAACACAGAACTGGCACCTGTATGAAGAAAAACAAGGCATGTACATTAAACAATGGAATCTGTTGTATTGAATAACTATGACAATAATGATAAAGAAAAATACTAATGGGTTTATCTAAGGTTGTGTAAACCATTAACAATAATGAAAGAAAGATTGCTTTATTCTCCAACAATAAACGTTGAGTCATCAGACGATCAGTTTTAAAAAAAAAATCCTACTGTCTGTAAAAGGTAACAAGAATAAGATTTTCAGACTGATTGTCCCAGATCCAACGTATGTGCTATACCTTAAAAGGCTTACGTCATGATTATAAATAAAAATTCTCCTGATTAGAGTAATTTTAAATGAGACTTTGCCACTTGTTCGACTTAGTAGCAATAGTACATTAACAATAACAAAATAAAAAATGTAAAATACTACACGTCATGACAGACACAGGGCTCCCAATCATCCCGCAAAACAAGGGGTCCCAGGGACTCCTTCACTTAGTGACTGTATAGAGGGTCCAAGAGGCGGGATAGAGGGTCCCACTCCCAGTGGCGTTACGAATGCTAAAAATAATTGTTCTAGTGCATCCCTGGGACCCCCAGCACATTCTTTTGGAGGGTCCTGTAGAATTTTAGTGCTTCATACAATCATAGACCCCAAAATGGGGGTCCCTGGTAGCCCTGAGACAGGAGTGCTAAAACTGAAACTGTGAGTCATCATATCAGTCATCAGAACAAAGAACAAAAGCCCGCAGAAAGTAGGTGCCAAGGAGAGCAGGGCCAGGGGTGGCCAATGGCAATGAAACGTCTCCTTTGACTCCCCTATGTTGGGGCTACATAACGTTTTGGGGGGTTTGTTCACACAAGGAGGAATTTAGGAAACACGTGGCGAGTTGGTGATCAACTCCACCAGCCAACCACCCAACAAGATCAACACGCTCCCTGCATGCTCAGTCTGCTTGGCGCGGCATCATGTTAGGGACCGATTAGCGGGACCTGGCTGGCTGGGCCAAACTTTCTATATTTCTTCTTTTTCTCCTGTCCACTTCCTTCTTCTTGATAGTTTGTTGTCTTATGCAATCCTGTAGATCCTCCCAAATACAGCGACATAATAGTCTGCGGAAAAGAAAGAAAGGCTCAAAGCCTGAGAGTGAGAAGAAACTGAAAAGTTAGGCCTTAGAGTTAGACAGAAGAGGGACAGATAGACTCATATTGTCATAAAGAAATAAAGGCTTAATGCTTGTAGTTTTTTAGTTGTACTGGGTTAAGAACTTAAGACCATTAAACCCCCCAGTTCACCTGGAAAGGAACAGGCCCCACTTCCAGCAACAAACAATTATAAATTAATTTAAGCAGAAGAGTCTCTCTCCAGGAGAAAGGGAACAAAAAAAACCACTCTGGAACTGCTCAGCTGCGAGTGACCTCTTCGTGACGAGAGCTCTGTCTCACAGACTCTGAGCTGTCAATAAAAGCTATAAAAAATGACTGAAATATCATCTGCTTATAATTATGTCCAGCTACATTATTACAAAGGCTAGAGATTAAATCAAACTATATCAACAACAAACATTGTCCATGTCCTGAATGATCGAGACAAAAACTGCTGACTTGCTGATCGAGGCAATGGCTCCACACCACAGGTAGGGTGGTTATAAAATTAAAAAAAATTATTTACTTTTTGTCAAATCCTAATGAAATTTATGTCATTGGAAAGAGCCCGACAAGACCTTTAAAATGATACCCAAATTATCAAAATCGGTCGACAATTGAGAAAGTTACGACGTTTTAAAATGTTAGCTTTTTTTACATGAGCTATAATAAGAAAAAGTTGATCAAGATTACCGGCCCTTACCGTATCAAGGTTTGGATGAATAAAACAGCCATAACTTTTTTCTTTTTTTTACCAATAAACAAAACATTGGTACCAAAATAAAGCTTATTCAAAGGGGCAACATCAACCCCAAACATTAGACAGATTAGGCCTAAGCTTTTTGTGCGACTCACAAGATCGCAACATCAACATGCGCGTGACAGAAAACATGTCAGACAGTCTTCGACGTAACACCTCCCGACTTGTGGAGACCTTGAGCAGCATTGAGATTTATTCTAGATGCACCAAATTTGGTGTACTTGTAGAAAAATAATTAAATGTAACTGCGCATTTGTTTTAAAGAATTATATAATTACCGTTCAGAAATGATAAACGAATGAATTGGACCCAAATATTGGATCGCTTGTCTCTCGCGATCGGCCGTCTTAGCGTAAAAAAAGATCGTTCCCGAATGACCGAGTAGGTGTCTGCTTCCCGAAAGAAAGAAACTCGGATGGTCAGCGCCAAGAATAACCACCAATAAAAACAAGCAAAGGAAGTGACCGTTTGGCACATAGCCAAAATCGCGGTTCGGATTTTCAACGAGAAAAATCGCTGCGGCTTGACCTAATTCCGTCGTTCCTACCACAGGCACAAATCAGCAAAAACCGCTTTACCAAAATCCACCAAAATCGTTTTTTAGACATGCCCTGCTCGCATTTCTCTTCTTTTTTTTACAGGATTTTCTTAAGCAATGTCTAAACTACCAGAAATATATTATCACGACCGGGTGAGTCGTGCCGTAGTAGGAAATAGCGATACAAAGACGTGTATTTATCAACTTTTCAACTCCTTCCCGCGATTTCAGCCGACTCTAATGTTGATTCACCGAAGCTTTCATGTCTTCTCGAATTTTATTGGTTGAGTTTTCAGCTCTTTGACCAATAGAAAAGCTGTTATCTGAGCCAGAAATAACCCATCAGAACACGTTTTCACAAAACCGGATTTGGGGATAACTCTTGGCAAAAACACGTTCGATAACTCTTGCAGTTGGGCCTTGCTACTGATTGATGAACAAAACCACAATAACAAACAATCAAAAGATAGGGCACATCAAGAGGCCACGAGGCCTGGCTGCCCTGAAGATCTGACCTGACCTGACCTGACTTTGGGTTGAATCCTCCCTACAGTCCTGACCTAGCCCCTTGTGACTTTGGGTTGAATCCCGTTATCAAAGAAGCCCTACGTGGACGCGGGTTTAAAAGTCGTCAAGAAGTCGAAAAGCCGTATTCCAGTGTCTGAAGGGTACCCCCAAAGAATCCTAAAAATCCGCATTTTCGACATTGATTTCAAAACTGAGAACGTTTGTTCAAGTCAAATGGGGGTATTTTGAAGGATTGGCGAAACTAAATCAAAGGTAATGATGTTACATTTTTTCAAAGCACTCCAGTATTCAAGACTACTAAAAATACTCTCGTACAACACGACACAATGCAACACTACTGGCAGTACTGCAAATATGTCCAGCACAACGCAACACACATTATGGAGTGTTGCCTCGCCGAAAACCGCACAAAAATGGCGGCGAAATCGAAACTTTAGTGAGCCGAGAGCCTGTACCCAGATTATTTGTGAAGGTAATTTCAATTCTTGTTTAAAAATCAGACTGTATTTTAACACTTATTATTTTCAGTTTAATCAGAGACACATTGTTTCTCCTATACATAAATGACTTACCCCAAAGCAGACTGGGACAGGAAGATCAAAAAATGACTGGGGTAGTGGAAAAATAGTGTGATTACAGTTTATGAGGGTAGAAAGCCAAAAGCTTTTGAAAAGGGTACATGGGCAACAAGTGAGGTGGGGGGAGGGGTGTAGATGGTTGTTGGAGAGGCAGAGGGAAAGGGGGGGGGAAGTGGGGGGTGTTGGAAAAACAGCATTGGGGGGTAGGGGGGTGAAGGGGGATGGGGGTTGATGAAATGGAACAATGTTTATTCCCTGACATTGAGTCCATGTGGACTCAAGGTGCCAAGGCGCTGGATAAGTTGGCTTTCCATGAATTTCCGGTATTGGCCCTCCTTTCGCCCATTGCGCCAGAGGGCTGCCACTCTGATGTGCGACAAGTTGTGGTGATCAGAGGTGAAGTGGTTTGCAACTGGCGTATCTTTTCCCGTGAGTATGCTGTCCCTGTGTTCTTTGAATCGGTCATTGAGCGAATTGTAGGTTTCTCCCACATACTGTGTTCTTTGAATCGGTCATTGAGTGAATTGTAGGTTTCTCCCACATACATCATTGGGCACAGAGTGCAGGTAAGGACGTAGACAAGGTTTTGGGTCTGGCAGGTAAAGTGTGCTTTCACAAGGAAGGTTTGATTTGAAGGACCTTGAATTGCTGTGGATGGATTGATGAAAGTACAAGTTTTACACTTTGGCTTCGTGCATGGGAAATTGCCTGGCTGGGTTGTGGAGCGTGCAGGATGAAAGGCAGAGTGCACCAGATGGTCCCCGAGGCTTTTATCCCTCCTGAAAGCCACCATTGGCGGCTGACTGAATGTACTCTGGAGTGCTGGATCTTCCTGGCAGTGAAAAACGTGGCCATGGTTTCTGTCTCTTTAGCAAAGTCCTCGTCAGTGCTACAGAGCCTGCGCAGCCTGAGGAACTGAGAGAAGGGGATACTTTCTTTCATAGCAGAAGGGTGGCTTGATGAAAAAAGCAGATAGGAATGAGAGTCGGGACAGCCTGAAACTCAAAGAAATCGCTTCTGCGCTTAGCAACAGTCTAGATAGTTAGATACTCTTCTTCTTCTTCTTCTTCTTCTTCTTCTTCTCTTACAATGAGCTGACCATTCTGGCACCTTTTGAAAAAAAAAGACTGAAAAAGAGGGGTTCCGGTGGTGTTCAAATTTCAGTTGCCAGTGGTGGTACAACAACAAAAAATAGGGATTGGAGTGGGTAAGGGAAAAGCAAGGACGAAGGAAGGGGGGGGGGGGCGAGACTGATGAGCTACTGATCAGCCTGCAGTCCCGACGTGCCACGCACGTCAGCAGTGAAGGCTGCGATGAAGTCCTGCCGCAGCTCGTTCCACTCCCTGATGGTCCTTGGGAGGAACGAGTTTGACCTGTACTTAGTCCGGCACTGGATTCTCTGGAACTGCAGGTGGTGTCCACGCCTTTGCCGAGATGGAAGCGGCACCAGCTTGGCTTGCAGATTTGGGCAGAGTACAGCGTCTGTGCTGATTTTGTGCAGCGTGGAGAGCCTGGTCCTCTGCCATCTGCTCTCCAGTGATTCCCAGCCCAGGTTCTCGATCATGGTGCTCACACTTGATGTAGGCCTGTACTGGTTGATCACAAATCGTGCTGCCCTACGCTGGACCGCCTCCAACTTGCCAATGTTCTCCTCAGTGTATGGGTCCCAGACGGAGCAGGCATACTCAAGCAAGGGACGCACGAAGGCTTAAATTAAAGTGCATCGACCGGGAAACGAACCCGGATACTGAGTCTAGGTCCGCCAAGTTCGCCTTATTAGGATGGTTATAAAAATAATTGTATTTATTTTTTGTCAAATCCTAAAGAAATATATGTCATTGGAAAGAGCTCGAAAAGACCTTTAAAATGATACCCAAATTATCAAAATCGGTCGAAAATTGAGAAAGTTACGACGTTTTAAAATGATAGCCTTTTTTAACATGAGCTACATAAGAAAAAGTTGATCAACTCGATCGTCAGTCTACTCAGTGTGACGCGGTAAGAAGAAAAACAAAATGTCGGACATGGTCGGACTAGGCTAACACCTCCGATTAGATGGGTGTGTCTATTCACCGAAAAATGCCGGAAAATGCTGAAAGGTGAATGCTGGATGGTCATGACACCATTATGATGAAGCTGAATTATGAAACCACATATAACCAAAATATAAATATTGTCATTTAACAGTGACTGATCACTGTTTGAAAGATTTTCACATTGGTGAGCTCACTTTTCGCAAACATCGCAACAAATGCAGTCGATGTCACACTGCTTTCCACAACAGGAGCAAGGGTAATAATCGGACATTGTTGATCAAACAGGCAATCTTTTAAAAAGGTTAGCTTTTAAAATTTACTCATGGCCCAGGCCTAGGTCGCGGTGACGATCTCTGCCTGTGTGTACGGTGTGTTGCCACCCCAAAAAATAAAAAATGACACCTACTCATTGAGTTCTTTAAATTATGTACGCGCGCGCTGTTTTCTTTGTAAACACGTCGGTATGACGTGATTTCTATTCTAGTGTAAGGGATAGCCGAACTACAGAAATGTGTAATCGGGGCCGTGTTAATCATTTTGCTATTCGGCAATTTCACTTTCCATTGTAAATTTTGGGGGTTTCTGTAGAATGTTTTCATAATTCTGCCCTACCATTCAGCATTTTGATCATTCTGCCTTCACCATTTTTCGGTATGGTTTGACCATTCTGCATTCGTTTTTCGGCATTTTCCGACCATTCGGCATTCATTTTTCGGTGCATAGACATAGCGGATTAGAGTAACCTCGCGAAGTCACTGATTATAAACTTACATGCACCAAATTTTGCACACAAGTAGCAAATTGGTTGAATCTATTATGCTATTAATTGCATTAAAATCATCCTTGCCGTTCGGTTGTATTCGACGGAGGAATCAGACTAAAAATTGGAGCGCTTGACACTCGCGAACTTGCGTCCACTTGTAAACAAAAACAGGTCAAGAGTAACGGAACAAGTGTTCACTCCACAAGTAAAATGCCCGGATGGTTCAGCAACAATAATAACTACCAATGAAAACAAAGCAAAGACAGTGACCACTTGGCACGAAGCCAAAACACGGGTTCGACATTTTGAGGGGAAACTATCGAGTCGGTTTGACCCAATTTCGTTCTTGCTACCTTTATGACCCTTCACCCATACAGTACACATACATCAACAATGGTGGAGAGGCACATTCTTTTTTTTAGAATGATGCTTTGTTTGTATCACTTTGTCTTCTTCTCCTTCACCTTAAGCCGACGACAGACTATGTGACTGCCTCATATGACGCAATCACGTCGTGACGTAGATCAAATTTTGTTTCCCGCACAGAAGACGTCACAAGCCATCAGACTCGATCATTGAAATTTAGAACCCGCCCTATTCGGCCCTGTCACCTGACTGGGCCTGACTGAGTCAGACTGATTGAGTTAGATGGTATGCAAATGAGGTGAAACGTCACGACCTGATCGAGTCACATGAGGCAGCCACATAGTCTGTCGCCGCCTTTAGCCAGGCCACTTTGGTTCTGACCCACGCATTGCTAATGCTAGATGATTATTGATTGGTATCGTAATCAACTTTGGTGGAGGGGAGTTAATTAGAGAGTATTCCCCCTTTGTTCAGTTTCGCTATCTCCTCTCTTGGCCTCACTATTTCATTCTTTGGGATAGGGTTTCCTAATTGGCAGAGGCTAGGGTTACGGGTCCGTAACCCACATTATCCAGGCTACGGTTACGGGCTCAGTCACGGGACATGAAAATTGTTCACAAATGTCTTGAGAAACTACTAACAATAAAGTAGCATTGACTCTAATAAAAAATAATATGTTCCTAACCCTATTCCATATTTTAACAAAACCATGATGCATTAAAATTTAGATACGAAATAGGAAAATTATGCATTTGTTGACGAAAAATTTGACCAGCAAGAGTTACTATCCCTGAACATGAGCGAATGTTGCTACAACCCCGTAACCATAGCCACTGTGTTCCTAAATACCTGTAAGTGTCTGGTTAGAGTCAGTCAATTTTATTTGGTTTTCGTCTGAAGCTAAAGAGTTTGTGTGTCACTGTGTATGTGTGTCACTGTCAGCAAACTGTCAAAAATGGAGACCAGGTCCCGAAGAAGCACAGTGTCGCCGTCAGCTTCTCGATCGTCAGCGTCCGAAACTGCCCTGGTGGACACGACTGATGACTTCAAATTGAATGAAAAAAGTAGGTGATTTCAATTGTTGGAATCCTCCATCGTTTTAGATGTAATATGATCACCGTATTTTTCAGACTATAAAAGTATACTTTTTCCCCAGACTGAATGAGACCTCTGCACCTTAAGTGACTTAATAATAGCAAAGACACTGAAAAGAAAAGACTAACAAAGTAACATCTGGTCCCTTTTCCCTATATGAGTAGTGAGGACAGAAACACTGGTTGTGTCCCTTTTAAACGTGACACATTTAGGTTACATAGCTCTTTTTTTCAAACCTGAGAGTTATCTTTTCATGAGTCAGTTATACTTTGGATAACCGCCATTGTGAATGGTGTAACTACCCCACTAACGATAACTCTATCAGCCCGGCTCGCCGTAACTCTTAAGTAGTCCATCTTACCCTTTTAGAGTCTTTGATAATAGTGAGAAAGTATATAATAAGAAAGTCTGAGTTTTGTGTATAATTTGGGGGGTGCGCCTCAGTTAGAAAAATGCGGTATTATCTTTCACAGTTTCAGTTTGTTTTCATTTGGGCTAGCTGCACCCACACAGTGTTACCCATCAACATTATGGGCCTGCGTACATTACATCCGCACTATGCAAGTTCGCATGGAAACCCCATACACTTATAGCAGGGGTGCATGTGGGTGTGTCTGAAGCCTGATTTTGACAATTTGATGCTGCTTCAGGCAGTTGAGTGCCTGAAGAAAGGGCTCTATAACATGATGATATCATTCTTTTGTACATTGGGTTTCGGCAAGAAAGCTCAGGCAAAAGTTTTGGTCACTGCATGCACCCTTGTTATAGTTATAATAAGCGGATGGGATTGCGCGTGAGTTTTTCCGCGAGTAATGTGCACAATTCTTCATATTTCTTACTTCCAGATTTTATTTTTGTGGATTGTGCATGGGTTTCCGCACGGAACTTCCGCTTATATATACAGTTGTGTATGTATGTGTGCCGCACAGAACTTCCGCTTATACATGTGTGCCGCACGGAACTTCCGCTTATATATGTATCAGTGTGCATGCCCTTACTCTTTTCTCTTCTTGCAGCTATGGGTGCAGTGGGAGAGACCCCTGAGGAGCATCTGGTGCTAGGGTCAGCAGGAGGAGGTGTGGGAGACACCCCTGTGAGGACCCGGGGCCTGGAACAACTGAGGCAGAAGATTGAGGAGGAGCTGGGCAAAGGGCGGTCTTCTGTGGGCAGTGAGGACACCGCCAGTCCTGGACTGACCAGGCTGAGAAATACACCTGGTGGGTTTGTGAGAGTGAGAGAGAGACAGAGAGAGTGAGAATGAGAGAGAGAGACAGGCAGAAGATTGAGGAGGAGCTGGGCAAAGGGCGGTCTTCTGTGGGCAGTGAGGACACCGCCAGTCCTGGACTGACCAGGCTGAGAAATACACCTGGTGGGTTTGTGTGAGAGAGAGAGAGAGAGAGAGAGAGAGAGAGACAGGCAGAAGATTGAGGAGGAGCTGGGCAAAGGTCTGTCTTCTGTGGGCAGTGAGGACACCGCCAGTCCTGGACTGACCAGGCTGAGAAATACACCTGGTGGGTTTGTGAGAGAGAGAGAGAGAAGGAGAGAGAGAGAGAGGCAGAAGATTGAGGAGGAGCTGGGCAAAGGTCTGTCTTCTGTGGGCAGTGAGGACACCGCCAGTCCTGGACTGACCAGGCTGAGAAATACACCTGGTGGGTTTGTGAGAGAGAGAGAGAGAGAGAGAGAGAGAGAGAGAGAGAGAGGCAGAAGATTGAGGAGGAGCTGGGCAAAGGGCGGTCTTCTGTGGGCAGTGAGGACACCGCCAGTCCTGGACTGACCAGGCTGAGAAATACACCTGGTGGGTTTGGAGAGAGAGAGAGAGAGAGAGAGAGAGAGAGAGAGAGAGAGAGAGAGAGAGAGAGAGAGAGAGAGAGGCAGAAGATTGAGGAGGAGCTGGGCAAAGGTCTGTCTTCTGTGGGCAGTGAGGACACCGCCAGTCCTGGACTGACCAGGCTGAGAAATACACCTGGTGGGTTTGTGAGAGAGAGAGAGAGAAGGAGAGAGAGAGAGAGGCAGAAGATTGAGGAGGAGCTGGGCAAAGGTCTGTCTTCTGTGGGCAGTGAGGACACCGCCAGTCCTGGACTGACCAGGCTGAGAAATACACCTGGTGGGTTTGTGAGAGTGAGAGAGAGAGAGAGAGAGGCAGAAGATTGAGGAGGAGCTGGGCAAAGGTCTGTCTTCTGTGGGCAGTGAGGACACCGCCAGTCCTGGACTGACCAGGCTGAGAAATACACCTGGTGGGTTTGTGAGAGAGAGAGAGAGAGAGAGAGAGAGAGAGAGAGAGAGAGAGAGCAACCACACGACAAGTGTAAAGTGACGTTATTTTATTCACAAGAGACAAAACAAAACTACTGGATATTTCGGCGAATGCACCTTTATCAACACAGACAAACAAGAAAACAGCAAAAGGAGCAAAAAAACAAGATGAATTTTTTTTAAATCTCTACTATTTAAAATTTAAAAATAATGCTCTAATTCTTGATTACTACTCATTTTCAGTGAACATTGTTTGATGGTTTAATGAATAAAACTACACATTTTGCACCAAAACTACTCATTTCAGCTATCCAAACTACTCAAGACTTGTGTAAGGGGTAAGCAGGTCTGACACCACCAGTCCTGGACTGACCAGGCTGAGAAATACACCTGGTGGGTTTGTGAGAGAGAGAGAAGAGAGAGAGAGAGAGAGAGGGGGGGGGGGGGGGCTGAGACACCAACACAAACTCTTATTTTGCTTATTCATTTGATAAGAATTTTAGTAGCTTCCTGTCAATCTTGGCTTCCTAATTGATATCTTTTACTAGACAGCATAGAGCATTGGGCAAATGTTAAGATCAGCTCCCTCCGCTGTTCCAGGGTGAAGTTGGCCAATCAGCTTAACGGAAAAGGTCAATTGGAGGGAGCTGATTGGCCAACTTCACCCTGGAACAGCGGAGGGAGCTGATCTTAACATTAGCCGAGTATTGTTTTACATAATTTAACCCCTTGACTGCCACCAACGTATTACTAGGTACTGAGGTGATGACATCACTGATGACACCATCAGATGAAGAGGAATAACCCTGATATGCTGGCTTTTGCTCTAACAGTCAAGAGGGTAATATCCCCAGACCATTTTGCCAGATTGGCTCTATCAGAACTTGTCTTTTTCGTGGCATGATTTGCCCAATATAATAGTGCAATGAGGGCATATACTTACCTTTGTGTCTGAGTGCGCGCTTGTACGTGATTGCTTGCCCCCCCCCCCTCTCTCTCTCTCTCTCTCTCTCTCTCTCTCTCTCTCTCTCTCCTTCTTTCCCTCTCTCGACCTTTTCTTCTCCCCCCCCCCCTCTCTTTCTGTGTTTCTCTCCCCTCCTCTCTCCCCTTGTCTTTAACCCTTTTATTTTCGTTATATATATGCGTGCATGTTTAAGCAGTTAATTTTGAAGTGAGCTGTTTTAATTAGGGGGGTTTTCCAACAGGGACACACAGCAAATTTTACTTTCAGCCCATGGTTGTGTATATCCGAAGAGGAATAAATCGAAATATCATACGGCTTCTAAAATGTGGGCGTTAGGGTGTTTTGCGTGTGTGTGTGGTTGTGTGTGTGTGTGTGTATATGTGTGTGTGCACACGTGTATGTAAGTGTACTTGTGTGTGTATCCTGGAATGTGTGTGTATGTCATACTATATGTGTGTGTGTGTGTGTGTGTGGGGGGGGTGATGGTGTATGTGTGTCTGTCCGTGCCACCCAGTAGCCATGACTTATTGAATGAGAGATGAAGAATCAGTCTGTGTCTTTGTGTGTATGTGCGCGTGTGTGTGTGTCTGCATGTGTGTGTGTGTCTGTGTCTGCATGTGTGTGTGTGTGTGTGCTTTGCTTTGTACATGCGTTGTAAATAAACAAAATTGTTGCTGGTTTCTGTCATTCATAAATACTATTTTTTGCGGGGTCAATGAATCACCAAACACCCCCTTTGAGAGCACAAATTTTCGATTTTGATTTCTTTTTCAACATTATCTTTAAAAATGGCAGCAATTATCACATGTAGAATACTATTTTTGTGGTCTACTTGTTGATGAGCATTTGATTGTAAAGTGCTTTGGGCTCATTTGAGATAAAGCACTATATAAATGTACTATTATTATTATTCGTATTATTTTGCCTTTTACGACCGACGCAAACTCGCTCGTCACTCTTTGCGCAGGCCGGGGACTGAAGGAGAAACAAAAGGAGCTGATCCAGAAGCACGAGCAGATTCGGCAGAACAGCGACAAGCTGAGCGTGGGAGGGGGGGTAACCCTGTGGCCGGAGATGAGGCGCATGCGTCTGAGCGGGAGGGAGGTGGGGTGGCTGGTGGTCGCCTGCCTGGTGCTCATGGCGACCATGGGCGCGCTGTTTGTCTACCTCCACGGTGAGATTGTCACGGCTTTTGTGCCTCCAGCTTTTGTTCACTTACTCACTATTTTAATCATAATAATAATTGATAATGCCTATACAGTGGAACCTCCCTTATAAGACCTTCAAAAATCATCCAAAATGAAGTCTTCTAAGGGAAGTAATTTTAATACTTACAAAGAAGGGCAATGTCTCAGAGAAGCAGACCTGTTTACCCCAAATCTTCACTCTCAGTAATCCCAAGCTCTGAAAACAGTAATTTCAGGCATCTGTCCGTAATTTTGCTGTCCGAGAAATCCTTTCACCAGAATTTGTCTGCCGTCAAACCTTTTGTTGGCAGGGGGGGGGGGCGTACACACATGCTGCAACTTCCCATCCAAACACAACTTCAACAGCTGCTGAAATTTTGCACTTCGTAGCTAGAAAAATGGCGGCATGGAGAAATAAAACGGAAGTATTCATTCAAGGGACATCACTGAAAGTGATAGCAGATGACACTGTAGCGAGTACGGCTCAAACGCCATGCTTTCTTTTGATTTTTTTTTTTTCGTTTTTTTCGCACTCGTTCTTTTGTTGTTGACTGTAATAGCGTAATCGGAGGTCTCAAAACGTAATAATTACAGACAAATCCGTAGGGAAAACAGGTCTGGAGAAGTAGGTCTTATGTGGGAGGGAGTCTTATAATGGGAGGTCTTATAAGGGAGGTTCCACTGTAGAGCGCATAATCTTGCTAATCAACTCAATGCGCTTTTCAATCACCATTCGTACAAACATTTCTAACAGACTGGTTCACGTATCCTCACCATGCATACTATCATGGGTGCAACTTTTCCTGCTATACAAGGATTTCCTGTTTTTTGAAATGTTACCAGAAAAGGAAGTTCCTTTTTTCTTTAATTTGTCAAGCAAGATCTTTGTGTATCTACTGTATTCTTCAAACACTTTAAAATAAGCAGTGTTATGCATATTACCCTATTACTACTTTTATACAAATTGTTGGTTTAAGCTTTTTGTGTGTGTGTCTGCATGTGTGAGTATACATGTGTGTGTGAGAGAGAGAGAGAGGGGGGTGGGGTGGCAAGGGAGAGAGAGAGAGATTGGGTGAATGCATGCTGATTTTAGTATACATTAATATTATTATTGTTCTAGCACTATTGTTGTTGTTTTTATAAACTAAACTTTGTTATGTACTTCTATTATACATTTGCTTGTGATATTATTCATATTATTCATTTTATTTGTTTTATGCATATTGTCATGTTATCATACACAAACTGTTGGTCTTACTTTTAGCTCTGTGTGTGTGTGTGTGGGGGGGGGGGGGGTGCATGTGTGTGTGTGTGTACTTCCTAGTGTTTATTTTGGATTGTAATTTAATAGTATATTTATTTATTTATATAAGGAAAAATGCGTAAATTTTGATTTTGGATGAGAGTTTCTAAATTATGTTTCTTATTATGTTTATGTGCATGCCACTGCCAGACAAAGATTTTCTTTATCTTTTAAAAAACATTAAATTTTGATTGATTGATTTGTATTAAATTGTGGAAAAAGCAAACTAAAATACCTTCATAAATCTTTTTTTTTGCTTCAGCTGCAGGGGGACATTACCCCTAGACCCCGACCTGTTCCCATATCATATGGCCATAATGGTAAGGTGTCCAGTTTTCAGTTTTCACTGGTCTCCTCGCTGCATACAGCCGACACATTCCGATTTCGGAGAAGCTCAAAGGAGAAAAAACTATTTAGAAGATTTTTTTTTTTAAAGGCAGGAGAATGGGCCAATAAGGCAGAAAGATAGTAGATGATAGAAAGCAAAGGGTTGATGTCACTCTTGAATGTTGTTTTTGTTGTCTGTTGATGAATAATTGATTGTAAAGCGCTTTGGGCTCATCTGAGGTAAAGCGCTATATAAATGTACTATTATTATTATTATTATTATTAAAGGGAAAAGCTAGGCAGTCAAAGAGAGTGTCAGATTAGAGGAAGTTACAAGCACAGAACTTCCAGAAGGTGGGGGAATTATTTTTACGAAAGACCCCCTGGTATCCCCACGGGGAGAGACTCGTGGAGGGGACGGGGTCGTCCAGCTCCCCGTATGACGGCACGAGGCATCCACACACTGCCCCGTGCAAAAGGTTCAAAACAGACTGGGTCCACCAATGGTGGCCTCCGCGCACACCAGGACCCTGTGCAGACACTGGAGAGGAGAGACCACCACCTTTGGCCTGCACACAGGGGTGCGCATTCTCCCTGTGCGCATTGGGGTCACAGACTCATCCCTGTGCCAGTGCGGACAAGCTGACCAGACCCCTTCCCACATCCTTCAGGACTCAGCAGGGCTCCCAATCGTCCCGCAAAACAAGGGGTCCCAGGGACTCCTTCACTTACAGCATAGAGGTGGGATAGAGGGTCACAGTGGCATTGCAAATGCTAAAAAAAAAATTTCTAGTGCATCCCTGGGACCCCCTGCACATTCTTTTAGAGGGTCCTGTAGAATTTTAGTGCTTCATAGAGCCCAAATGGGGGTCCCTAGGAGCCCTGGGACTGTCCTCTGTACAATGAGATGCAGCAGGAGACCCGGCCTGGAGGGACCAAACTCTGGGGGACGGCAGATGACCCTCGCCGGGTATCCAGGTTTACGGTGGCACTCGGTCTGAGGTTTTGATGCATAGCCTGTTGAACGTGGATGAAGACGAAGAAGGAATTTTTTGTAAACAGGTGACATATTTCTGTGTAAACTAATTTCAAAAAGAAAAAACGTCAGAAATGTCTCGTTCGTTTTCAGGCTATTAAGTGTTCACATCATTCAGGGCTCCCAATCGTCCCGCAAAACAAGGGGTCCCAGGGACTCCTTCACTTACAGCATAGAGGGTCCTAGAGGTGGGATAGAGGGTCCCAGTGGCATTGTGAATGCTAAAAATAATTTTTATAGTGCATCCATGGGACCCCCTGCACATTCTTTTAGAGGGTCCTTTAGAATTCTAGTACTTCATAGACCCCAAATGGGGATCCCTGGGAGCCCTGTCATTATTTTGCAGAATAAAATCAGTGTCATGACTCGCATGTTTCCAGGCGAAACATTCCGCACCATACGGAAACTGACGGCAGTGCTGACAGAGTTTGACGACACCCACCCCATACGCAACACGGGCTTTCAAATCGACCTGAAGTCCTCCTTACTGGCCTGGCACTCCGATTTCCGGAAACTCCTGGTGAGTGACAGGCAGAGCCGACGACTTTCAACACAGTGTGTGTGTGTGTGTTGTAGGGAGGACGGTGCAAACCCTGTGGGAATTCTCGGCGCGGCTGGATGAGTTTGGCCCGGCCCACCCTATTAAGGGCACGGGCAACGTCAAATCCTCTGTTCTCATCTGGCACTCCAACTTCAGAAATCTCCTGGTGAGACTGCCTGCCCACGGTTTATTTGTTTTTTGTTGTTGTTTTTTTGGGGTGGTGGTTCTTCCATGGTGTACACAGAGCTGCCTGCTGTCACGGAGTGTCTGCATTTGTGCTGGAAAATAAGAAAGTCGTTCGCCTTAACCACCCTGCCACCTTTATTGTTTTAGTGTTAGTTTCTTCTGCATTCCCAGGCATATGTCCATAATGGGTAAGGTACGTATGTGTCCGTTTTTCCGTGATCTCCCCGCTGCATGCAGCCAACACATTCCGATTTTGGAGGAACTCAAAGGAGAAAATTTGGAAGATTTTTTTGGTCCAAAAGGCAGCAGAATGGGCCAATAATACAGAAAGATAGTTGATGACAGTAACAGACCTGCCTACTGCTACGATTTGGCCGTAGCAGCTACGAAAAATAAAGCTTCACTACGGAGCTACGGCAACCTTATCGTTGCTACGAAAAAACAAAATTGCCGCCGCATTTTATTTTTGCTTATGCCGTTCCCGGTTTTGTCTGTTTCTAAGAGCAGACGCCGTGTCACGCGCGATAACCTAGTCACTTCCGTTTTTATCAAAGTGACTGCGCATGCGTTCTTATTACTTTCTCTGAAAAAAATGGCGGACTCCAGCAGCAGTAGCGATTCGGGAGATGTTTCAAACGAAGAAAAACTAACCCAAACCAGAAACCGAAAATCATCTGCCACACCATCTTGTTCTAAGAAAAAACATCGGCCTGCCGCACAAGTTTTCAAAATAGCTTACACGGAGGAGTGGCCTTGCATCGTCAGAAGTTGACTTGGTGCGAACCATGCTCACTGCAACCTCTGCCATGCGGACTTCTCTGTGAATCATGGCGGTAGAGACGATTGCCGTCAACACGTTCAATCGGCGAAACATAAGCAGTGCGTTTCGGCTCAGGAAGATAACAAATCGATTGCCGTCGTTTGTGGATGCTACGGAAAAATTTGCCATGCTACTGAAAATTGATGGCTGGGCTACTGATTGGGAAAATTCCAAGTAGGCAGGTCTGCAGTAAGGAAATCCCCTGAAGTCGGAGTATGGCCGCCCATGTGGCGGGGCCCTTTAAAAGCAGCCATGCACGTAATCTTCCCACCCAAGGCCATGCGAAATGTTCACATGGCACTGGGTGTGCCCCCAGAGCGTTTAAGCTGGGGAACGGAAGCAACAAAAACAACAGAAAGCAAAGGGAAAAGGCAGAGTCAAAGAGAGTGAAAGATTAGTGGAAGTTACAAGGTGGGGGAACTTCTTCTTCTTCGATCACTCAGACAGCTTCCTGTCAATTATGAGTGCACATGTGTCATGCTGCCGTTATGCGCCTAACTAAGAAATAGTTAGGCCCAGCAGGTCCGACTTCGGCTGAGGAAATCTTTTTGAAAGTGTTTCTTAAAAAAAGGCAGGAGAATGGACCCAGTAAGGCAGAAAGATAGATGACAGTAAGCAAAGGGAAAAGGCAGAGTCAAAGAGAGTGACAGATTATTGGAAGTTACAAGGTGGGGGAACTATTTGTATGAAAGACCACCCGCTATCCCCACGGGGACTTAGGCCGGGTTCACATTAGACGCGTAAGTTCCGTACGGAAAACCCTAAATAAGTGGAAGAAAGAAGGATAAAAGTTTACGCATATAGGGGGAATTTGGACACGTGCGCACATCTTTTCCCTTCTTTGTTTCACTTGTTCATGGATTGCGCACTGGTTTCTGGTTTCTGCACGGAATATCCACTTATGTGTGTACACGGCCTAAGTGTTAGTGTTAAAAGTAGTGGTAAATGAAGGACAGGTGCTGTGCCGGTCGGGGCTTGCCCTCAGTGACTGCTACGGTAGCCGGATTGGTCTTGCCTGGATACTGCGAAAAAAGGTATATGGTCCATAAACACACCCACACGCACACACACACACACAATCTAGGATAGGACACTTTTTATTTCTTTTTTTAAGTAGTATTATATGCATTGCGCAGCCTCCAAGTCACTAATAGTTCTAATTAGACGGCGTGACCAAAACATTTGAAGACTTTATTGACATTTCATTGTTGGTCTCTCTGGTCCTTTCAGGATGGGGTAGACAAGTCGCTGAACGTGAGCCGACCCTCGGTGGGCTATCAGGCCTACATCGCCTGCTACCTGCTGTGCCTGCATTTCATTGTTGGTCTCTGTGGTCCTTTCAGGATGGGGTAGACAAGTCGCTGAACGTGAGCCGACCCTCGGTGGGCTATCAGGCCTACATCGCCTGCTACCTGCTGTGCCTGCATTTCATTGTTGGTCTCTGTGGTCCTTTCAGGATGGGGTAGACAAGTCGCTGAACGTGAGCCGACCCTCGGTGGGCTATCAGGCCTACATCGCCTGCTACCTGCTGTGTCTGCATTTCATTGTTGCTCTCTGTGGTCCTTTCAGGATGGGGTAGACAAGTCGCTGAATGTGAGCCGACCCTCGGTGGGCTATCAGGCCTACATCGCCTGCTACCTGCTGTGCCTGCATTTCATTGTTGCTCTCTCTGGTCCTTTCAGGATGGGGTAGACAAGTCGCTGAACGTGAGCCGACCCTCGGTGGGCTATCAGGCCTACATCGCCTGCTACCTGCTGTGTCTGCATTTCATTGTTGCTCTCTCTGGTCCTTTCAGGATGGGGTAGACAAGTCGCTGAATGTGAGCCGACCCTCGGTGGGCTATCAGGCCTACATCGCCTGCTACCTGCTGTGCCTGCATTTCATTGTTGCTCTCTGTGGTCCTTTCAGGATGGGGTAGACAAGTCGCTGAATGTGAGCCGACCCTCGGTGGGCTATCAGGCCTACATCGCCTGCTACCTGCTGTGCCTGCATTTCATTGTTGCTCTCTCTGGTCCTTTCAGGATGGGGTAGACAAGTCGCTGAACGTGAGCCGACCCTCGGTGGGCTATCAGGCCTACATCGCCTGCTACCTGCTTTGTCTGCATTTCATTGTTGCTCTCTCTGGTCCTTTCAGGATGGGGTAGACAAGTCGCTGAACGTGAGCCGACCCTCGGCGGGCTATCAGACCTACATCGCCTGCTACCTGCTGTGTCTGCATTTCATTGTTGGTCTCTCTGGTCCTTTCAGGATGGGGTAGACAAGTCGCTGAATGTGAGCCGACCCTCGGTGGGCTATCAGGCCTACATCGCCTGCTACCTGCTGTGTCTGGGGGTGCTGGTCTACTTCCTGGCTGACAACATGGTGTCTAACAACAAGCTGTCCCCTTCACGCATCAAGAAATGGTCAGCCGCTGGGTTTATCATATCATATCATATATCATATCATATCATATCAGAGGTACGGCATATAGGCTTAGATAGCCTTTTGCCTGCTCTTTCAAGTCATTCGTGTTTGTTTGGTTTTTAAAAAAACAAAAACAAGAACTGAGACAGACTGCAACGTCACTGGAACATACAACAAACAAACAACTACACAACAAGTGTAAAGTGACATTATTTTATTCACAAGCGACAAAAACAAAAACTACTGGATATTTCGGCGAATGCGCCTTTATTAACACAGATATCTTGGGTTTTTTGTGTTTTTTAATATTCTGGGCGCAACAAAGCGTGGCACCGCATTGCTTTTTACATTCAAATAATAGTAGAGTTTGTCTGGAAGCTATAATCCTCCCAGTTATGTTTTTAAAACTATTGACTGTTCCTGCAGTTACTATAGTGCTGGGTAAGGAATTCCAAGGATTAATATCTCTGTTGGTGAAAAAATGTGCATGGGTATTAGTCCTGGTAAATGGCTTGTTAATCTTCAAGGGATGGCCTCTGGTAATGGAAGTATTAATTGTGAACAAATTGTTAGTAGTTTGGCTGTCATAGTACTTAAGTTTGGTTCTGTGTTTTCCTTTTCTTTTCACTGTTTGTTTGTTTTTATCAGTATTGTGTTGATTCTTCTTCGATCGCTCTGTTTCCTGTCAATTATGAGCGCAGATGTGTCATGCTGCCGTTATGCGCCTAAGTAAGAAATAATTAGGCCCAGCAAGTCCGACTTCGGCTGGAGGAAATCTTTTTGAAAGTGTTTCTTGAAAAAAAGGCAGGGGAATGGACCGGTAAGGAAGACAGATAGTAGATGACAGCAAGCAAAGGGAAAAGGCAGAGTCAAAGAGAGTGAACGATTAGTGGAAGTTACAAGGTGGGGGAACTATTTATGCAAAAGACCCCCCCCGGATCCCCACGGGGGGGGAATTGTGTTTATTGACAGTTAAGTGTTTTTGCTGAAAACTGGAACCAGGTGTTTTTCTTGTTGTTGCGGTTAACCGTTTTTGTGCTACTGTATTTTTCAGACTATAAGGCGCACCTGATTATAGGCCCCCCCCCCCCCCCAGATTTTACAAAAAAATTGTTTTGTTATTATATTTTCTTACTATTTTAGTACAGTGGAACCTCCCTTATAAGACCTCCCATTATAAGACTCCTTCCCTTTTAAGACCTACTTATCTGAGACATTGCCCTTCTTTGTAAGCATTAAAATTACCTCCCTTATACAACTCCCCCCACTTAAGACCTTATTTTGGATGATTTTTTCAAGGGAGGTACCACTGTAGTCCTATAAGGCACAGGGGTCTCACTCTGGGAGAAAAGTATGGCTCGGCAAACAAATGAAGTGATGTCTCATGAAGCCCCTCATGTGTCAAGAAAGCCCAGAGGAACTGCTGCCAACACAGTTAAAGTTACTGCTGCTTTGGTGGGCACACCCGATTGGACACGGTTTGAGTGGCAGCGTTTTGTGATCTTTAACTTGGGGTTCCGTTATTTGTAAAGCTATTGCTTCAAAACTAGTGCTACGGATGCAATTAAATTTTTGGGTCAGGTGCACAAATAATTGAACTGCAGATATGCAAAATATGAAATGATTTGATTCTGCCATTTTTGTTCTGCACTCTTGTAAATAAGCAATGCTTTACCATCAGCTCTCGTAGCCTATCAACTCGTGTGTTTGAGCAGGCATACAGCACTTAGAACACTGTGCGTCATTCTAAAAAATTATGTAATTTATCTTTTTACGTCACAGTTTGCGCCCTCCTTTGCTGTGCGCAGGGTGTGTCTGCTGGTGGTGGTAGCGCAGTGCATACTGACGACTGTTTTCAGAGCAGAGTGTTTGCACTGCGCCCTCCTTTGCTGTGCGCTGGGTGTGTCGGCTGGTGGTGGTAGCGCAGTGCATACTGACGACTGTTTTCAGAGCAAAGTGTTTGCCCTGCGCCCTCCTTTGCTGTGCGCAGGGTGTGTCTGCTGGTGGTGGTAGCGCAGTGCATACTGACGACTGTTTTCAGAGCAAAGTGTTTGCCCTGCGCCCTCCTTTGCTGTGTGCAGGGTGTGTCTGCTGGTGGTGGTAGCGCAGTGCATACTGACCAATGTTTTCAGAGCAAAGTGTTTGCCCTGCGCCCTCCTTTGCTGTGTGCAGGGTGTGTCTGCTGGTGGTGGTAGCGCAATGCATACTGACCAATGTTAATAGAGCAGAGTGTTTGCACTGCGCCCTGCTTTGCTGTGTGCAGGGTGTGTCTGCTGGTGGTGGTAGCGCAGTGGTCGGCCATGCTGCTGGCCATGTTCCTCTAGCAGAGTGTTTGCTCTGCACCCTCCTTTGCTGTGTGCAGGGTGTGTCTGCTGGTGGTGGTAGCGCAATGCATACTGACCAATGTTAATAGAGCAGAGTGTTTGCACTGCGCCCTCCTTTGCTGTGTGCAGGGTGTGTCTGCTGGTGGTGGTAGCGCAATGCATACTGACCAATGTTAATAGAGCAGAGTGTTTGCCCTGCGCCCTCCTTTGCTGTGTGCAGGGTGTGTCTGCTGGTGGTGGTAGCGCAATGCATACTGACCAATGTTAATAGAGCAGAGTGTTTGCACTGCGCCCTGCTTTGCTGTGTGCAGGGTGTGTCTGCTGGTGGTGGTAGCGCAGTGGTCGGCCATGCTGCTGGCCATGTTCCTCTATGCCTACACACTGGAGTCGGCCATCATCCACAACGTCCACCAACTCTCTGAGAAACTGGTCTGTTGTCGCTCTTTGGTTTTGTCTCCATGGGTGAAAGGGAGGCCCACTCTGAAAATCGCCAATTTGGCTGATGTGCCATTTTTGACAGCATGCCAAGCATTCAATAATTAATAGAGAAGGCTAATTTTCCACATGCACACTCTATATATTCAAGATAACAGGCCCACTAAATTTCAAGTAAATGGGATGAAAAATTTAAATTTTACAGACATCATTACATGTAAACATGGGCAAATGTCCAATTTCGCAAATCGTGGTCACAAGGCCATTTTGAAAATGTACTGCAAATGTTCAACAAAATGGGTGCAACTTTTCCTGGTATACAAGGATTTCCTGTTTTTGAAGTTTGCCAGAAAAGGAATTTCCTTTTTTTAAAATTTGTCAAACAAGATCTTTGTTGTGTGTCTACTGTATTTTTCAAACACTTTAAAATAAGAATTTGTATAAATTGTGGAAAAAGCAAACTAACATACTTGAATAAATCATTTTTTTCTTCTGCTGCAGGGGGACATTGCCCCTGGACTTTTCATGTTGTGTAGTTGCACTCATGAAGTAGTTCAGGCATGCTCCTGAAATCAGGGATTAAAAAAGCTGATAGAAAGAGTCTTCAGGGTTGGCCTTCTTGTCATCTGAAACCACGGTCTTATAAAATCAAACATCTCTGCCCAAATTGATGGCAGATTAAACCAAGATGACAGACCTGCAATTCTAACACTGTCCCCACCCATCCTGTATTCACAGACACACACGTTGAAATTTATTTTTAATCTGGTCACCACTTCAGGATTGAGAAGATTCAGAGAACATTGAAACATGTAATTTCAGGATTGAGATAATTATTTACTTTCACCTATGTGTGTCTCTCTCTCTCTCTCTCTCTGTCTCTCTCTCTCTCTCTCTCTCTCTCTCTCTCTCTCTCTCTCTCTCTCTCTCTCTCTCTCTCTCTCTCTCTCTCTCTCTCAGATATCAATGCTGCCCTTAATATGTTTAATTGGTGTATTAAAGAGTGTGCTGAATGCATGAGGAAGCATGTGAGGTTAAAGAAAGGTGAAAAGAAGGATGACTGGTATGATTCTGAATGTCATAGAATGAAAGGGAATGCACAGACTTTTAAGAGTGTGGGTACGTACTCTGGATAGTAAGGACAGGTGTGATTATGGTATTGCTAGAAGAGAATACAAATACCTCTTGGAGTGTAAGCAGACCTGGTTACACTACGATTTTGGCGTAGCATGCTACAAAATTAGGGTGTCTGCTACGCAGCTACGACTCGAAATCGCAAACTCCGCATTTTCATTACCGGCAGCTATGAATTTCGAGCAAGCGTTGTCAAGGACACAAACCCGTTCAGTTTGAGGCCGCCGTGTTTTCCAAGTCTCAGTGCAAGTGTACTAGGCGACCTACTTCAAGACTCCAGTATGCGCAGGCCGTGTAAAGCGATCCGTTGTAAGCCGACATAGCTGGGGCGTGTTTCCTTTGTCATTGCTGCACGCAAGCTGTACTGCTTTATAACGTCCCTTCAGTTTGCGCTAAAAAGACCAAGCCAAATAGAACAGCAACTCCGAGGACTGCGAACCAGAAATATCTGTCGAGCTACCATCGGGAGTTTCTATGCATCATAGCATCGAAGAGGGGGGAGCATCACGCTTTTTGCACGGTGTGCAAAAAAGATTTTACTGTCAGTGACGCTGGTTTGGCAATGATAATCCTAGGTCCCGTGTGCCCATGCACTTAGCACACGTTAATCCCAGTGGCAACAAAGTTGTCATTTGGTCAAAATTCCCCTCCCCCCTGCCTTTCGTTATCAGTCACACAAAAATCGCATGCAAACATTTTTTTTTAAATTGGGTGGCACGCCTCTGGCTGTGACGTGCTCTCCAGGTGGGAGCAACCCGAATTTCACAGACATGCCTCGGTGACTATAAAGTACCTAATACTTAAATACCCAAATACCTTTAAAAAAAAGCTTCAGCTTCAGGGGGCTTTTCCCAGACACCTGCTTTTCAGCTGCTTTTTTTCATAATTCTTCAATCTGATGCTTATGTGTGTTCAGGGGGAGTTTGTGGAGCGCGACCTTGACCTTACGACCCTCAGCGTGGTGGTAGAGTACTGGCGGGGGCGGTGCCTGCCCCCGGCCTCCCGCGGCGTGCTGCGGGTGGTGGGAGTGGTGTCCCTGCAGGACCTGGCCATCTACCTCCAGTTCTACTCCCTCCCCCTCCTCACCGTCCTCCTCACACCCCCTCTCCGCCTCTGCCTGGCCCTCTCCGCCCTCTACGCTTCGCCCCAGGCTGCCAGAAGGAGGGGGGACTAAGTGGCGGGCCGTGCGCTCAGGGCAGTGATCGGGATGAAAAACTTGACCGATGACGTTTGTGAGTTAAGGTTTTGAGCACAATACACGCGGAAGCCTCGCACGCTTATCTGCAAATAAGTTCAAAGAAAGTAGGAAGTAAGTGCATGGCTTAAGCGCATGCCTTTCCACAACGCTTCTAGCGCCATGTATTTGTTTTACCTTGTGGGCTGTCCGTTCAGGGCTCCCAGGGACCCCCATTTGGAGGTCTATGAAGCACTAAAATTCTAAAGGACCCTCTAAAAGAATATGCGGGGGGTCCCAGGGATGCACTAGAAAAATTATTTTTAACATTCGCAATGCCACTGGGACCCTCTATCGTGCCTGTAGGACCCTCTATACTGTAACTGAAGGAGTCCCTGGGACCCCTTGTTTTGTGGGACGATTGGGAGCCCTGCCATTGCATGTCAACCAACAAGAGGGAGGTAGCCATTTTTCAGGTGCGCATGCATTGCTTTATAACAGAAAAATCACCGACATAAGCTCTAAAAAAAATTAACTAACTCATGGTAGGGATGTTGGCAGTGAATGTCTTTGCGTTTGGTGGGAGTGTAGTGTGATGTACAGGGCGAAATACATTGGCCCATGGTACTAGAAGAGTCAAGAGCACAGGGAAATGCATGTGCAGATTTTGCTTACTTTCTTTTACTCATTTGATGATGGCTTAAGCGCATGTGTTTCCACTTGCGCACATTTTTTTAATCTTTTGTTTATTTGCGGATATGCGTGTGAGGTTTCCGTGTGTAATGTGCACAAAGCCTAAGGCACAAAATAATGGAGGGATACATTTCTAAAAGATCTTCTTCTTCTTCGCTGTGCGTGGCCACAATCAACTCTGATTATTTTGCCACGGAACTGGGAGGCTCTACCACTTATGCCGGAAGAAAAGGCTCAAAGCCTGAGAAGAAACTGAAAAGTTAGGCCTTAGACAGAGGAGGGACAGATGAAACGATAAAGGATTAAGTGCTTGCACTGGGTTAACCCTTTCAACGCCAGACATTTTTCAGCTAAAACTTTCCATTAAGCTTACTTGGGTAAAGAAAATATTCTGTCTGCAATATTGGGGATTCCTCTGTGACATGTTTGAAATAGGGCCTATCCTTACCTCCCAAAATGAAGAAAATAAGGGTCTTTGGATACCAGACCCTCCATTTGATTCCTTTCAGTGACATGGGTGTTCAATCATTGTGGTGCCAAGAGGCGACAGTGGCGATGAAAGGGTTCAGACCATTAAACCCCCCAGTTCAGCCGGGAAGGAACAGGCCCCATTATGATCTTGGTTAACACCTTCACTGCCGAGCCTGGTTCCGGTGCAACTATTTGCCAAGCCGTTTTAGGTTGCCGAGTCTATCGCAAAACTTTCTGAATAAAAGTGCATATAACCTATGCTTTTCTGAACGGGGATTGAATATACTATCCTTTGAGAACACTCTCACATGCATTTGAACATACTGCGAAAAGCGTATGGATAGAAAACGGGAAACTCTTAGAATAACCCTATGACGGATATTTCTGTGACAGGGCAGTTTATAGGTTACCGGAAATATCCGTGACAGGACAGTGAAAAGGTTAATAAATGCTGAGAGGTTACTATCAGAAGGAGGGGGAACTAATGGCGCTCAAAACAAGTGGAAATGATGGGACACCATCACCCCACACACACACCCACCACCACCCAAAAAAAAATAAAAAATTACCAACGCCTTAAAAATGTAGCATCATTAATTTTGCTGACCCAGCAACGAACCTGGTAACTTTAACGGTATTGTGACTACATGTAGTAGTATTCTGCTCCGCAGTTTTGATCTGTTTTACTTTCATTCAAAATTGATGATTCTGTATTTCGATTCTTCACCGTTTATTCCAGTTGTTGTTTTTGTTGGTTTTTTGTTGTAAACTGTATGATGGTTTTAATGAATTAGACTACACATTTTTCACACAAACATGACACATTTCAGCAATTAAAACTACCGTATTTTAACGGACTATAAGGCGATACATGTACTTTTTTGTCCAAGACTCAGACTCCTGTGTCTTATAATGTGACTAGCAAAATAATAAGAAATATAACATCATCTTAATTTTGTTTGAAATTTGGGAGGTGCACCTTATGTCCAAAACAGGCGGTACTTTGTTTCCCCAGACAGACCCCTGCGCCTTATAATATGACTGATAAAATAGTAAGAAAATAGAGTAACAAAATCTTAATTTTGTGGGGTGCGCCTTACAATCAGGTTTGCCTTGTAGTCCGTATAATATGGTATGCATTTCAGACTGCTAACGCATTTTTATAAAGTTGTGCCTGATGATTTTACTGAACTGGAATTTCATTTTCACTCAAAGATAATATATTTGAGCAGTTACCGGTAAGACTGCACAACGCTTTAATAAGGGGTGACCATCCCCGTGGGGATACCGGGGGTCTTTCGTAAAAATAGTTCCCCCACCTTCTGGAAGTTCTGTGCTTGTAACTTCCTCTAATCTGCCACTCTCTTTGACTCTGCCTTTTCCCTTTGTTTTCTATTATCTATCTTTCTGACTTATTGGTCGATTCTCCTGCCTTTTTTCCAACCAAAAAAAATCTTCCAAATAATTTTTCTCTTTTCAGCTCCTCCGAAGTCGGAATGTGTCGGCTGTACGCAGCAGGGAGACCAGTAAAAACTGAAAACCGGACACACACGTACCTCAGCCCTTATGGCCTGGGGACGCAGAAGTTGGAGAAGAAGAAGATAAGAGAGTTTTCCCCCTTTGTTGAATTCTGTTATCTGTTTAGGGGAAGAGTTGAATTTATTGCCCATGTTTTACTTTGTTGCTCAATTTGAAGTTGCCTGTTCCCCCCTCCCCCCCCGAGCTCCCAATCGTCCCGCAAAACAAGGGGGTCCCAGTGACTCCTTCACTTATAGTATAGAGGGTCCTAGAGGCGTGACAGAGGGTCCCAGTGGCATTGCGAATGCTAAAAAGAATTTTTCTAGTGCATGCCTGGGACCCCCTGCACATTCTTTTAGAGGGTCCTTTACAATTATAGTGCTTCATATACCCTCAAATGGGGTTCTCTGGGAGCCCTGCCCCCTGAGATGTTTCCTTGTCTGTAAGTTTAAAAAGGTAAACTATCATTGTTTTTTTCCTCACAATGTCGGGGTTTGGCTTGTTTGTTATCACTTGACCCCTTGTCATGGCCGCAACACGTTTGCGAAAGATGATTTTTGGAATGCGTTCAACAGTTTTCTTTTGTTCCTTCTAAACTTTTGGAAAGTATTTGTTCCTTTTGTGATGTTTCTTTTTGACTTGTTCATACGTCGTTGGTTGTGTGAAAACAAGCATCATCTTGTACATGTATCAATATTCATTTCGTCTTGAGCGCAGTGAACTTGGTTGTTTTTCCCTGTCTGTGTTCGTCTGTTTGCCCCACCCCCTCTCTATCCTCTATTTGTGTGAACATTTTGCTTGAAAAGAGTTATAAAAATCTTTATCTGTGTGAAATTGAATATATGCGTTTGCACATCACTGAAGAGATTTTTATATAATATGTACATTAGTAATATATTACTGAGAAAGAGCTATGCATTTAAGAAACGCCTTTATCTGTGTGAGACTGCGTGCATGCATTGGTATAATGATCATTTCAGAGGTGGTTATCTGCAATGTTGCAGGAACCTCCTTATTGACCTTCAAAAATCAACCCCATAGGGAGGGGTCTTAACCCTTTCACCGCCAGCCACATTTCGGCCAAAAAATGCTATTAAATTTACCTGGGTAGAGAACAAAATCCATCTGCAATATTGGGGATTCTTCTGTGACATATATAAAACAAGTTCTATCCTTACTTCCCGAAACTAAGACAATAGGGTCTTTGGATAATAAACCCCAATTTGATGCCTTTTTAGTGACATAGGTGTTAAATCACTGTGGTGCTAAAATGCGACTTTGGTGGTGAAAGGGTTAATAGGAAGGTGGGCACTTTGTAGTCCAGATATGAAGGGGGAAAATAGGTGAACATTTTTGGTCACATCTTGGAGGGAGCCTTAACGGGGAAGGTGTTTATAGGGAGGTTCCACTGTTCCTGCATTAAAGTGGCTGGGTGTGTACAATTTGATCACACAGTGTGTGGCTGGGTGCATACATTCTGATCGGTGTGTAAGCAGAGTTGTGACAGAAATATGCTGTATTATCTATTCAAGTGTCTTTGAAATGTGTATGTCACTTTAGCAAACAAAACATGCATATCAAAGAAATGATCATTTAGATGCTTGTTTGGCATACTTTGCTCTGCTGAACTTATTCTGCGCTGTAAATATCAGACGGCTTCCATTTGTAAAAAATTGTTTATACTAGCCGGATTGTATCAGTTCAATAAACAAATCAATAAATAAAAATGGCTTCAAGCAAAATGATACAGCTTTGAAATTTTCAGGCATTTACGTAGCTCTTCTATGACCATGGACAAATACATTCGCCCGGCACATCACACTTCACTCCCACCAAATGCAAAGACACTCACTGCCAAGCACCCTGCCATGAGTTTGTCTCTTTTGAGAGCTTATGTCAGTGATTTGTTGTTTGTTAAAGCAATGCATGCGCAATCGGCAAGATAGTACCCCCCTCTGTCGGTTGAGATGCAAAGGACAACCAAGAACGTCAAAAAACACATGGTGCTAGAAGAGGTCAAATGTAATGCGCTAACTACTGGCCAAGTTCCCCCCAAAATAATCTCAATTTCTGATCGACTAGTGACATTTTGCAGAAGAAGAAAAGAATCATGCCAGCGCCTCATTTGCATACCTTGCCTTCAATTAAAGACCCACCACGTCACGTGTCAGAATCATAGTTTTCACGTGTTTTCCCTCTTATGGCTGGTAAGAAACCTTAAGAAATCTTCCAAGCATAAGAGGGAATGTGACACGTCACGTGACGTGGGGGGTCTTTAAATGAGCTAGAATCTCATTTCTTTGCTTAAAAACTACTCACAGGCCATAGCAATCTTGCGTTGGCTTGCATGGGTGGCGCAGCACTAGCTGCGACGCGCTCTGCAGGTGGGAGCAATTCAGGAGTCTGTGGCTGTCAAATTAATGCCTAATACCCAGGCTTGCTGACCTGAAAACTACCACTTTTTTAACCCCTTCACTGCCAGCCTCATGTCAACTGGGGGGGGGGGGGTCATAACTTTTGATGTCATAGCCCTGAAATGATGGTTTGGGCTTAGACAAGTCAGGAAAGATATATATCTATATATATTTAGAACCATTTTCTCAGATTGAGTCTAACGGGTCTCTTTTAATTTTTTGTTTGTGGCTCAAGCCACAAACCTATAACTCACTTGGTCGGTCGGTCTGTCGGTCGGTCCAAAATTGTCGCACATTTTGACAAAATTGTCGCACTTCAAATCGAGGCTACACTTCAAAAAATTGAGGCCACTCTTTAAAATGATGTATTTTAAAAGCGTACAAAATAATAAACATACGTAATACAGACACTACAACAGACACAACGAGTATGCGGTGCTTCTTTTGACGAGTATAAGTAGGATACATAGTTTTAAATGTTTTCCAAAAGATATAAAAAGTTACGAAATGGTGCAGAGATAACATTCTGGTTTACAGATTAAAATTATTGAAAAGCCAGGGGAGGTGACTCATGATTGGAGTGGTAAAAATAGACCGCGTGCCACAAACTATTGCGATTTCGCGCTTGTATAATAAGAAAATCGCTGCTTTCTCAATTTTTCTCTGGCAGAGAAAGGGTTAACACGATATGTGACCCATTCAGTGTCAAGCTGACCATTCTGAGAAAATGGCACAGTTGAAAACTTCAGGCCATTTCCTTTCTAATGACATAACCATGGCTTAAACTGCTTCCTTCTCAGGAAGGAAATCCTTTTTTTGAAAAATCGGTACAGACTGAAATGGGTTTCGGTTTTGCTTTAACAGAAACAGAAGTGCTTGCTGGTCCGTGTCCTACCAAGTGTAAACCCCGTAGCTAGCATGTTTTCCTGTTGACCTAGAGGTGAACCCCCCCCCTGACACCCCAATAGGTCTCTGCCGCTATACCCCACCGGGGCCTAGGCAGCCCCTGGACCCCTGCCCCATTGCCGTTTTTTGAAAAAAGGTTTAACCCTTGCATAAGTATTATTCTTGTATTCTTTTTTGTTGCAGAGTTATGAGCATTTAAAATCAGCTATTTTGAGAAATCAGTCTAAAGTCAAGCCTGTCTTAAGAAAATGCGTCATGCTACTAATTTTAAAGCTTTTTTTAATATTTACAAAGATGTTAGAAAGCATGAAAATACCCATAAATCAAAATTGATTTAAAAAAATAGATTTTTGACTTTGCAAGCCTGTTGTGAGAAACTAGCCTTGCGACTTAATGTCCCTTTCGTTGTGCTAGGTCACTTATATCCTATAGTGTAGCAATGTGTCGAGCGATTGTCAAGTTATGTCGTGTCTACCTCTTTGAACGATTGTGCTAGGGAGGTATAGCTAGAGAGTGGTGTAGAAAGAGTTGTTAGCAGCATTACATCGATGATAATGGTGCGCCAAATTGACAAATCTCTCTATAGGTGTTCGATGGAGTTTGGAAACTAGATAACAGTCTGACTTAGTTTTATAACCCTACCTATGTGTTCGATAGTTTTACAGCTCTATCAAACAGATAGGTAGTAGATTTAAAACTCAATTGAACACGGAAGTAGGGTTTCCACAAAATAATTCTACCGAGGCACTGTAATAGTTTTCACACTGCATTGTTTGATTTCACACGAAGACGTAAGCACTTTCTACCAATGAAATGATCTGTTAGAAGAAGATCACAAAGTGGCAGGCTCGATAGAATTATCCGATCACAAACTTTGTCGAGTACATGTACCTCGAGAGAGTTTTGAAACTCTACCTAACCACTAGCTAGAGTATTGAAACTGCACCCAGCTGATCGACAGGGTTTCCAACTATCGAACACCTATAGAGAGATTTGTCAGTTTGGCGCGCTATACGCCGAGGACCCAAACCGACTTCTAAATCGAGATCTGAATGACGAGAGAGAGAGAGATGTGTGCATGAGGCTTAGCTCTTCCAGTACCAGCAAGAGCATAATCATTTATTACTGTGCTTCTGTGTTTATTGCTCAACAAAAGTTCAGGGCTAAATCTTCACGAACGCATAGAACAATGATGGCTAAATCAAAGCATTTTATAGTTTGGAAATCTCCAATTCAATAGACCTTTCTTGCCGCAGGTTCACATTAGAAGGCCGGGTTCACATTAGACGCGTAAGTTCCGTACGGAAACCCTAAATAAGTGGAAGAAAGGATAAAAGTTTACGCATATAGGGGAAATTCGGACACGTGCGCAAATCTTTTCTCTTCTTTATTTCACTTATTTATGGATTGCGCACAGGTTTCCGCATGGAATATCCGCTTATGTGTGTACACGGCCTAAGGCTTGATGAGTCCTCGTGTGAAAGAGAATATAATGGTCCTTAGCTTTTGCATGGTTCTCTTCGTGCTTGTTAATGGTATGAATTGAAAGGACGACTGTAAAAAAGCAGAGCTTTTAATCCTGAATAAACATTAATGTACATGTACTTTTGACATTTGTGGACCTTTCTGTGCGCATGTGTGTGTGTGGACTTTTGTGGACCTGTGTGTGTGCGTGTGACATAATTGATTTAATATTTCTAATCATGAACATTTAAAGGTTTTCTTTTTCATATAGTATTATTAGTACGACTATGCGTGTGCATACATTCCAACAGATAATACTGAGAAAATGGATGAAAGGTTTAAAACCACCCGGTAAACAACATTGTGGCAATTCCATGCAAAATTGCATTTTATTTTCTCCAAGAAGTGAGTGAAATACATACCTGTATTACGTAATGCTTTTACATATAAATACAAGCAAACTAAGGCATTGTACACAGAAACCCTCAAATTACATATGGAATCCGCAAAAAACCCATCTGGAAGTAAGAAATATGGAGTGTGCATCTACACACAGAAACCCATTGCACATTCCATCCGCTTATTTCTGCTTTCTTTTACTCTAGTTGTGGATAAGATATGTGCATGGGTTTCTGTGTGCATGTGACCCAGCACCACGAAAGGGACATTAACTCATTCTGGACAAATTACCAGTATGCTCGGAACAGGAGAACGCCAGTCAGGGCCTGCTTACGAGTATGCTCGGAACAACGATTTTTTAGTCTAAAGTCAATGGGTTTTTTCAATCCAAACCATGTTTTTTGAGTTCCATCTCTTCATCACTGTTCCAGCTTTCGGTTTACTTATGTTTGGTACTTCTATCTTCATTTTTAATGTTAAAAATGTCCAAAAACATCGGCCCTAGACAAGCCTCAGAAAATACTCCAATACGTTTTCTTTAACAGTGATAGTAATAAGGAGACTAATGATTCTGATTTAAATTAATGCAAGTGACCACGATCTCAAAGCGAAAAATAAACTCGGATCAACCAGTAATGTTGTCAAAACTGAATCATTGACAGTGTGAGTGTTGTTGCGCTTCTTATTTGTTATAACATTTTGTTCTAGGCAGCCCCCGGCCAGTAATGGAGTTTACCTAAGGCAGTGAAGTCCTGAAGGGGTTAAGTGTCAAAATGACCATTCTGAGACAATAATTTATCATAGTCTGGAAACTTCAGACAATTCTCTTTCTAATGCTATAAAAACAGTTCTTGTCGTATCCTTTTTTGTGGCAGAGTTATATTCATTTGAAGTTGGTAAGGTGACTGTCGGCCATTTTGAGAAATCAGTCTAGCCTGTCCTAAGAAAATGTGTCGACCTACTAATTTTAAAGCACTTTTTTGGAATATTTAGAGACCATATTAAAGGTTATCCTTTATGGATATGAAAGATGTTAGAGAGCAGGAAAATACACATAATTTAAGATTGATAACAAAAAATAGATTTTTGACTTTAGCAAGCCTGTTGTGAGAAACTAGTCCAGCGACTTGATGTCCCTTTCGTGGTGCTGGGTCACATGTGCACAAACCCTAAAGGTCTTCAACCCAAGATCCATAATAGTGAATCTATTAACAATGTGTATTCATGCCAAAAAATGAAAAATGTGCATAGATTATAAAAAATGTCCACTCAAGACAGCAATATAGAAGTAACATAAAAAGCAGTAGATAGATGCAATGAAAATAACATAAAAGCAGTAGATAGATGCAATGAAAATAACATAAAAAGCAGTAGATAGATGCAATGAAAGTAACATAAAAAGCAGTAGATATATGCAATGAAAATAACATAAAAAGCAGTAGATAGATGCAATGAAAGTAACATAAAAAGCAGTAGATAGATGCAATGAAAGTAACATAAAAAGCAGTAGATATATGCAATGAAAATATAATAAGCAGTAGATAGATGCAATAAAATTTACAAAATTTAAAAGCACTAGATGCAATAAAAAATAAAGTAAAAAGCACTAGATGCAATAAAAAATATAACAAAAAGCACTAGATGCAATAAAAAATATAATAAAAAGCACTAGATGCAATAAAAAATATAATAAAAAGCACTAGATGCAATAAATAAATAAAAAGCACTAGATACAACAAAAATAAAATAAAAAGCACTAGATACAATAAAAATACAATACAATAGATAGATGCAATACAAATAAAATAAAAAGCAATATACCGATCTTCAAGTAGCGCTAAAGAGGCCTGGAAGCGAGTGATATAAAACAGTGTCTTAACATATCATTTGCGTATATTAACCCATAGGCTTAGTGTAAACGCTATTAGAAACTTGACGTCAGTTATTTAGCTTGACATATCATCATTCTCACACATCAAGGTACACTCGCATGGGACTATCTGCAGTACTCAAGCCATATTTTCTTTATTTGCATCAAGTGATGTTTAGTAAAACAAAAAGCCCCCAAATACTCCTAACCGTATGCCTTAACCCGATATATGCAAAAGGTTGTTTTTGATGAACATTTGACATTGGAAAAAAAAAATTGTGAATAGTAACTTTTAGTGAAATTGCAAATGATAAAAATAGCGGCTGGCAACCTATTCTCAAGTTAGTGTCACTGCAAATAGCGCCTTCTGAGCAGGACACCAAAAAACGTCATCTTAGTGAACTTACGCAATCACTGAAATTACGTCATCATTGAAAGTTTGTCATTGGCGAAATGACAATACTATGGCCTGTGATTGCAGTGTAAAACGAATATGTCATTGTAAAGGCTATTTTTTTATTCCACAAATTCCATTAGGTTCATGTTTCGATTAATAATCAGTTTCCTTTCATAATGTATCAATGAGCAAGATCAAAATAGCTCACGACTTTCTAACTTGGAGAACTATATTATTTGTGGATGAGTGGGATTTTCTTGCTACGGTGAAGTGGTTAGTATTATTTTAGATCTGCATGCATGGCCGTCTCGCTTCTTCGTTGCGTGTTTGATTATCATCTGAAAGAGGTAAAATATCGGTATATATCCGTTATTAGGATTTGCGAGTGTGATATTGCTTTTATCCTATCTCTCGTGGCTTGCTGTTTATCACACGAGGTCGGAGACGAGTGTGATAAACAGCAAGCCACTTGAGATAGGATAAAAGCAATATCACACTCGCAAATCCCAATAACTGATAGTAGATGCAATAAAAAATAAAAAGGCACTAGATGCAATACAAATCAAATGAAAAGCACTAGATGCAATAAAAAAAATAAAAATAAAAGGCACTAGATGCAATAATAGGCACTTGATGGTTACAGTAACACATGTGATAAACTTCGTCATTCGCTCAGATAGTTTCTTGTCATAGCGCAGATGCGTCATGCTGCCTTTATGCGCCTAAGTAACAAAAATAATTAAGCCCAGCATGTCCGTCTTCAGCTGGAGAGTTTCAGGAACAAAGGCAGGAGAATGGACCAGCAAGACAGAAAGATAATACCGTATTTTACATGAGAATGGACCAGCAAGACAGAAAGATAATACCGTATTTTACATGAGAATGGACCAGCAAGACAGAAAGATAATACCATATTTTACATGAGAATGGACCAGCAAGACAGAAAGATAATACCGTATTTTACATGAGAATGGACCAGCAAGACAGAAAGATAATACCGTATTTTACATGAGAATGGACCAGCAAGACAGAAAGATAATACCGTATTTTACATGAGAATGGACCAGCAAGACAGAAAGATAATACCGTATTTTTCTGACTATAAGCCGATACATTTTTCCCAGACTCAGACCCCTGCGCCTTATAATGTGACTAACAAAATAGTAACAAAATATAGTAACAAAATCTGAATCTTGTGCAAAATTGGGGGGGGGGGGGGGGGGTGCACTTTATAGTAAAAAACACACACACAAAAACGGTGAATTACAGCAGGCAAAGTCAAAGAGTGGCAGATTAGAGGAAGTTACAACCACATAACTTCCAGAAGGTGGGGAAACTATTTGTATGAAAATATGGGAACGCAGAAGTATGAAAATACCACCACCACACATACACACCAGTATCCCCACAAGGGGGGGGGGGGTAATAGTAAACATTCTGTGGCATTAAAGGCACACTAGGCCTAAAAGAAATGGTACAGTTTAACCCTTTCCATGTCGGCATTCCATTTTGCTAATGCCTGCATCACTAAACAGCAGTAAACATTCTGTGGCATTAAAGGCACAATAGGCCTACAAGAAATGGTACAGTTTAACCCTTTCCATGTCAGCATTCCATTTTGCATCAATGCCTGCATCACTAAACAGCAGTAAACCATTAACCACAATTTGTATCAATATTATTCACCCATTTGCATGTGTGTCTGTCCAGAAACATAAACAATCCGAAATCCTACATAATCTATATACCGGAAAATATTATTCACCCTGTATGTTCAAAAACAGACAATCTCTAAAAATCCAAGGGCTGTAGACCCCTATAATTATACATTCTTGATCAGCATCACTCCAGGAATGCAGTGAAGGGCGATTTGAAACCTCCTGTCCAACCCCTGCTGTGTAACGCCCATGTATGTCATTTCGTGGATAAAACTACACCTTAGGAATAGCAGTAATCCCAAATTTGTTATTTTTCAAGAAATCCTGAAATTGCAATACAGTCGAACCTCTATTTGAAGACCAGGAAAAAGTCAGGAAAACTCGGTCTTAAATTAGAGGGGCCTTATAACGGAGGTTGGTTTTATACATAAATTACAGTAGGATACATTACGTCTGTGCAAAAAAAATCAGTCTTAAATGAGAGGAGGTCTTTAACAGAGGTTTGACTGTACTTTACTAATGAATAATAACACTGGAATGAGGTATAATAGAGGTTTGACTGTATTAATGAATAATTACACTGGAATGAGGTCTTTTAACGGAGTGGGGTCTTATAACAGAGGTTTGACTGTATTTTACTAATGAATAATAACACTGGAATGAGGTCTTTAACAGAGGGTCTGATAATAGAGGTTTGACTGTATTTTACCAATGAATAATTACACTGGAATTAGGTCTTTTAACGGAGTGGGGTCTTATAACAGAGGTTTGACTGTATTTTACTAATGAATAATAACACTGGAATGAGGTCTTTAATAACAGAGGGTCTGATAATAGAGGTTTGACTGTATTTTACTAATGAATAATAACACTGGAATGAGGTCTTTTAACAGAGGGTCTGATAATAGAGGTTTGACTGTATTTTACCAATGAATAATTACACTGGAATGAGACACACAAAAAACATGTTTTACTTCTTTTTTTTAAGATGAAAGCTGATTTTATTAGCAAAAAAGTACCCCAAAACACTTTGGCTTCAGGGCTTGACCCCCTGACCCCCACGAGCGACTTTGCCCCTTGATCCCACAGAACCCAGGCCTTCCTGCTTTTCATTTAGTCCAGGTTTCACCCGTGTTATTTCCATCATCATAAGACAGAACCCAAAGATTGCAACAAGGCACATTTTGGATTAGGTAACAGTCAGCAACTCATCTCTGGGTTTTTTAAAGTGATTCTGTACAGCAGTTCGATTCTTCTAGCACCATGGGCGAAAAAGACATTACTCTACACTCCCACCAAACGCAAAGACATTCACAGCCAAGCACCCTGACATGTGTTTGTCTGTTTTAGAGCTTTTGTTAAAGCAATGCATGCGGACTCGAAAAATAATAGTTACTCCCCTCTCGTCGGTTAAGATGCAACGGACAACCAAGTATGTCAAGAAATATGTGGTGCTAGAAGATATGAGAGACAGTGTGCACATTGTTTGCTGGCCTCTGTGCGCGGGGTATCTGGTGAACCGTTGTACCGAATCACTTCAAACTGAATTTATACAACGGTCAATTACCGTAATTTCCGGACTAAAAGGCGATACTTGTTTCCCAGACTGAGATCCCTGCGCTTTATAATATGTCGAAACAAAATTATGAAAATAATATACTAACAAAATCTGAGTTTTGTGTAAAATGTGGGTGGTGCGCCTTGTAGTCTGAAAACTATGGTGCTAGGAAGATGTTTTGTCCTGCAGGGTAGAAAACACAAACACCCAAAGTTGCCAATGAGACCTATAGAGACACACTATCTTCACCTGTCCTACCAACACAAGAGCTGCAGTGGACAGTTTGCTGCCGAAATTGGTGACACCTTGTTTCGAAATAAAAATAAAATAATTTCATGGAGTCCTAGCATGACATAATCAAAATTTGCACACAAAAAAGCATGATGAGCTACAAATGAATATTGTATTTTACATCTTCTATGATAGATGTTCAAAGGTGTTTTACAATTACAAAGTCATGCATCATGCTGCTCTGACCAATTAGAACCCTGGAATCACACACACACACACATAAACACCACACACGCACACCAGGCATCAGAATTGTCAGAGGATTCAGAAGTTCTTACAGAGGATTGGCTTCTCTTGTCAAAGGTTTTGCCTTTTTATTGAGTGTTATCCTTTGTGTTAAATTGTATATGCGTTGTTGCTGGTTGGTGTCATTCTTGAATGCTGTTTTTGTTGTCTGTTGATGAATAATTGATTGTAAAGCGCTTTGGGCTCATCTGAGGTAAAGCGCTATATAAATGTACTATTATTATTATTATTATTATTATTTTAAAGTGATTTATCACTATATTAAGCCTTTTTGGTGGTGTTGGAAACTCATTTCAGTGTTGTCCCTCTTCAGTCTAGGGCCTTGATGGCCCTTGGAACGCGGTTTTCAGAGATTTGGATGTCAGACTATTCTGATGCCTGGCACACATCTCTCATACATGCATGCATGCACACACACACACACACACACATGCATACACACTTGCAAACACACATACGCACATCTCGCACGCATATGCACATCTCGTGCACACGCATACACATGACCGACCCCCCCACCACCACCACCACCACACAATTTTTCAAAAGCAAAAGGTAGGTAGATCCATCAGCTAACATGGCGGCTATCCCAGAGACCAAGCCCACTGTCCTCTCACCTGCGTTGCACTGTTATCACATGAAACACACAGAGAGAAAATAAAACATGAAGAACAAATGCAAATAATATTGTTGTACTGAAGTAGAACAAATAGAACATCTGTTTTTTTACAATTTCACAAAGGATAATCATATTCAATAATATTCAAACAATGACACTGTTTTAATATATCCTGACCCCGTCAAATATGCATGGTGTGTGTGTGTGTGAGTGCGAGAGAGAGATAGTTTGTACATAAAATATATGTGTGTGTATGTATCATTGTATGTCCCTCTGTGTGTGTGTGTGTGTGTGTGCTTGCTCTGGTGTGCGTTGGCGGAAGAACAAGGTTTTTTTACAAACTGATTGTGATAAGTGCCAATGAGAGGGTTATTGTGTTTGATTGAGATCCTAAGTAATTGCACAAATGTGTTATGGATTAAGATAGGGTGATCAAAGTGAGTGAAAGAGTTGGTTAGAAAGAGAGGGAGAGAGAGTTTATTTGAAATTATAAAAAAAATTTGCAATTTCATTTTTGTATAATTTCTTTGCTATCTATTGAATTCCATCATTTTTGTTTTACTTTTTGTTCAATGTCAGTACAGCTTTTGTAGTTAATCTGACAATAAATTGGCTCCAGTGCTCTGGTAACCAAAAATGACTAATCTCTGGATGGTCCAACATGTCAGCAATGGGATAACAAGGAGTCATCAACTGTGCGCGGCCCGCATTCCTTTTAAAGCAAGGAGTTCAGCGGGGCCAAGGCACAAATGGGATAACAAGGAGTCATCAACTGTGCGCGGCCCGCATTCCTTTTAAAGCAAGGAGTTCAGCGGGGCCAAGGCACTAATGGGATAACAAGGAGTCATCAACTGTGCGCGGCCCACATTCCTTTTAAAGCAAGGAGTTCAGCGGGGCCAAGGCACTAAAGTAACAAGGAGTCATCAACTGTGCGCGGCCCGCATTCCTTTTAAAGCAAGGAGTTCAGCGGGGCCAAGGCACAAATGGGATAACAAGGAGTCATCAACTGTGCGCGGCCCGCATTCCTTTTAAAGCAAGGAGTTCAGCGGGGCCAAGGCACAAATGGGATAACAAGGAGTCATCAACTGTGCGCGGCCCGCATTCCTTTTAAAGCAAGGAGTTCAGCGGGGCCAAGGCACAAATGGGATAACAAGGAGTCATCAACTGTGCGTGGCCCGCATTCCTTTTAAAGCAAGGAGTTCAGCGGGGCCAAGGCACAAATGGGATAACAAGGAGTCATCAACTGTGCGTGGCCCGCATTCCTTTTAAAGCAAGGAGTTCAGCGGGGCCAAGGCACTAAAGTCAAACACAGACAGGGGGGGTCTTTCCCAAAGACTCTCTGTGGCCCAGCTCTCCATGGAGTTTCTTCATTTTTGTTGTATGTTGTATAAAGAGTTAACGGAACAAAGTGCTCCATTGGGGGAGATTCTCCTCTGAAGACTCTGCTGTCCAGCTCTCCATAGAGTTTCTTTACTTTTGTTTTATATTGTTGTATAAGGAGTTATATAATGGACCAAAATGCTCAACAGAGATTCTCCCGTGAAGACCTTCTGCCGTCCAGCTCTCCATGGAGTTTATTTCCACTACACACTTATCTAAAGACAAACGGCAAACAAAACAAGTGAAGCCTCACTCACTTTTCAGGCGATTCACTTCATCCAGCAGAGCCCTGTTGTCACCTGAAAAAGCAATTAACAACAATACGTTAAGGCACAAAAGATAGGTTTAAAGAATTAGCTTCTTTTGATTTCTAAACCTCATTGGTTGCTAGGGAACGAACAAAATGTCGCATATTTTAAACCTACACTGTACTCCCAGTCAAATGCTCATGATCTTCAATGCAGAAATGATAATTTTTTTGAACAGGTCTGATTTTCTGAAGAAGGTCCCCAAAGGCCACCTTTCATTCATTCACAACCCCACTCAACCAAGAGGACCTCACAGCATGTGGCACTGAAGAAGGTCCCCAAAGGCCAACTTTCATTCATTCACAACCCCACTCAATGAAGAGGACGTCACAGCATGTGGCACTGAAGAAGGTCCCCAAAGGCCAACTTTCATTCATTCACAACCCCACTCAATGAAGAGGACGTCACAGCATGTGGCACTGAAGAAGGTCCCCAAAGGCCAACTTTCATTCATTCACAACCCCACTCAATGAAGAGGACGTCACAGCATGTGGCACTGAAGAAGGTCCCCAAAGGCCAACTTTCATTCATTCACAACCCCACTCAATGAAGAGGACGTCACAGCATGTGGCACTGAAGAAGGTCCCCAAAGGCCAACTTTCATTCATTCACAACCCCACTCAATGAAGAGGACGTCACAGCATGTGGCACTGAAGAAGGTCCCCAAAGGCCAACTTTCATTCATTCTCAACCAAGAGGACCTCACAGCATGTGGCACTGAAGGTCCCCAAAGGCCAACTAACCTTGGCTGCGGCACTAGGAAGGAACCAGTCCTCCTAGTTGTGTTAAAGCTTATCAAATTAATACAGTTTGGGGCTACCACGTACAGTGGAACCTCCATTATAAGACCTTCAAAAGGTCTCACAAGGGAGGGGTCTTATAAGGGAGGTAATTTTAATACTTACTAAGAAGGGCAATGTCTCAGAGAAGCAGGTCTTATGCGGGAGGGAGTCTTATAAGGGAGGTTCCACTGTATTTTATTCTCCCCATGCTCCCCCACCCCCCTCTCAAATTTTTGCATAAAAAGTTTTCACTGAGAATCAACATTTTGCCAATTATGGGATAGGGTTAGGATCAGTCTAGGATTAAAGATTAAAGACTTTGAGATTGAGGGTCGCAAACATGAGGGTGTGTGTGATTAACCCTTTCACCAGCCATTTTTCAGCAAAAAACAATCCATTAAACTTACCTGGGTAGAGACAAAAATCTGTCTGTAATATTGGGGGTTCCTCTGTGACATTTTTAAAGTAAGGCCTATCAATCGATCCTTACCTCCCAAAATTAAGAGAATAGGGTCTTTGGATAACAGACCCTGATTTGATGCCTTTTAGTGACATGGATGTTAAATCATTGTGGTGCAAAATGTGACGTTGGCGGTGAAAGGGTTACAGTACACCTTTGCCTTTTTTTATAAAACGTACGTTTGCAGTCCTGTTTTTCTCGGATGTAGCGCAGTTTCTGGGCGTGTTGGTCCTCCATATCCGATCTCAGTCGTTCCTCTGCTCTGCGCAGCTCTGCCAATGCCGCCAAGCACCGATCGAGCTCCTCTGAGAGATTTGACAAAAACAGACATTTTATATACTATATGGTGATACTTTCCTTCCACACTGAGACCCCTAGCTACACCTTATGATGTGACTAAAATCATAGAATGTCTTTGTGGTGCTGGGTCACATTGACTGAGACCCCTAGCTACACCTTACGATGTGGCTAAAATCATACAATGTCTTTGTGGTGCTGGGTCACATTGACTGAGACCCCTAGCTACACCTTACGATGTGGCTAAAATCATACAATGTCTTTGTGGTGCTGGGTCACATATGGCGATATTTGACTGAGACCCCCAGCTACACTGTATGATGTGACTAAAATCATACAATGTCTTTGTGGTGCTGGGTCACATATGGCGATATTTGACTGAGACCCCCAGCTACACTGTATGATGTGACTAAAATCATACAATGTCTTTGTGGTGCTGGGTCACATATGGCGATATTTGACTGAGACCCCCAGCTACACCTTACGATGTGGCTAAAATCATACAATGTCTTTGTGGTGCTGGGTCACATATGGCGATATTTGACTGAGACCCCCAGCTACACTTTACGATGTGGCTAAAATCACACAATGTCTTTGGAGGAGATTACTATACCGTCTGTTGCAGCTAATGTATGTGTTAAATTGTTTCTTTGATAAATTAATGATGGCATATTTTGTATGATTGAATTCATCAGTGTGATGTTTAGTTGATAAACGGAATGCTATTTGGTATTTGGTATTTTTTAGTCACAGACACATATCTCTGCGAGATTCAGGCTGCTCTCCCCTGGACAGCACGTCGCCGCAAGCGCAGCACCTTCCCTTCTTTTTTTTCTTTTTTTCTGGGTGTGGGGGCAGACTTAAGAAAACTAGCTATCACTTTGGTCATACCAGGCAGCAGGATTTCTCCCTGCTCTTACCGACTTTCAACTGCTGTGGGATTTTTACGTGCGTAAAGGGCATGGGTCAGACTAGCTTTAAGTCCCCATCCGAAGGACTTGACGTTCAGTTCGATTTTCCTGTCAAACTAGAAAGAAAGGGTGAGGCCGGGATTCGAACCCGGGTTACTCACGCTGCAGTCACGCATTGAATTTGGTGGGAGAACGTCTTAACCACTCTGCCACCTTTCTTCCTAATATTAGGAATGCTGTCTTAGTAGTAGTATTGTAGTTGGTTTTGTTGGTGGTGGTGGTGGTGGTGACATTAACCTCTTCACTGCCCCATCACAGATATTTCCGTCAACTTCCGGTAACCTATAAACTGCCCCGTCACGGACATATCCATCATAATAGTTATTCTAAGAACTTCCCTTTATCTATCCATATGCTTTAAGCAGTATTTCGATTGCATGTGAAAGCGTTCTCAAATGATAGTACATGTATATTCAATTCCCTTTCCGAAAAGCATAGGTTATAGTTATGCACTTTTATTCAGCAGTTTTGGCGATAGACCCTGCAACCTAAAACGGCTTGGCAAATAGTTGCCTCAGAAAAAGGAAACGCACGGTGTGTGTGTGTGTGTGTGTGTGTGTGCGTGTGCATGTGCGTGTGCATGCGTGTGTGCGTGCGTGCGTGTGTGTGTGTGTGTGTGTGTGTGTCTGTGTGCATGTCTGTGTGTGTGTGTGTGTGCATGTGTGTGTGTGTGTGTGTGTGTGTGTGTGTGTGTGTGTGTGGTGTGTGTGTGTGTGTGTGTGTTGTTGTTGTTCTTTAATTTAACGTCTTTTCACTTATAAGTGATATAGACAAAAATGTGTGTGTGTGTTTATGTGTGTGTGTGTGTGTGTGTGTGTGTGTGTGTGTGTGTGTGTGTGTGAGTGTTTTTTCACCTTTCAAAGCATTGTTGGTGATCTCCACGTTTCTCTTGTCCGTCTCCAGCTGGTTAATTTGTGCGCGCAGGTTTCTGGCCTCCAGTGACGCCCGTTTGGCTTCCATCTCCAAGGGCACCACCTGCTGCTCTCGTTTACGCAGTTTCTCTAAAAGCGTGCCCACATACAGACATCTACAGGTATAAACGCATACAGGAATGCATGCGAACATACATAATAATGTTAATAATAACGAATATTTATATAGCGCGATACCCCATGAAAAGTGGGCTCATCGCGCTTTACAAAGGCATCACAAAAATATTGGGGAAAATAAATACACAAATTACTCAGGTACATACTAATTATTCAGGTACATACACACATATACAAATAATATAACAATGAATCAGGGTGCGTTCACATATACATCTACAGCGTATTAGGGTTATTGATGCCATCCTGTCACACTGTCTCCATCTCTCTAACACACATGCACTCACACACCCACGCACGCGCACACACACCCACGCACGCGCACACACACACGCGCACACACACAAGAAAATTGTTTTTTTATGTTTCATAAACATTGCCCTGTTATATCTTTTATGCTGTTATATATATGTATATGAATTAGGATGTATATGTGTGTGTGTGTACGTGAGAGAGAGAGAGAGGGGAGGGGTGTACATATTGTGTGAGTGCAGGCATATTTGCAAGCATATAGTTTGTTTACGCTTTGTTATTGTCTTGGTTGTTTTTTACTGCATGCTCATTTCTCCACATTTATTTATTTCTTTGTGTTATAGATGGCTTGATGTAAAAAAGCAAACATTATTGCTTATTCAATGTACCATCTGAAAATATAAAAAATCAACTTTAATTTGACTTAACTTAACCCTTCCAACGCTAGCCATTCCTCAGCCAAAATTTACCATTAAACTTACCTGGGTAGAGGAAAGATTTTGTCTGCAATATTGGGGATTCCTCTGTGACATGCATAACATAGGGCCTGTCCTTACCTCTCAAAATGAAGAACACAAGGTCACTGGATACCAGACCCTCATTTGATGCCCTTTAGTGACATGGGTGTCAAATCATTGCGGTGCCAAGATGTGACAGTAGCGATGAAAGGGTTAAATAAAATAAAAGAGAGAGATATTAAGGAGTCAGGAATGTCTAAATTGATAGGCTTTGCCCAAACAATGGCTGCAGAGAGAGACAGACAGATACACACACATGCATTACCTCTCATATCTTGCTCAACGTTGCGGTGTGCAGTGTTGGCTTCTTGTAACAGTTTCTCCTTTTCTGCAGCCATGGTTTGTAGCTGGGTGGCAAAGATGTTAATTTTGGTCGTTTCTTCACCAAACTTCTTTGACAACTCTGCGCACACAAAAACGTCTGTTTGAAAAACATTCACCTTACGGATTATTAAATGATACTATTTTTTTTTCCAGACTGAGACCCCTGTGCCATATAATGTGACTGATAATCTAGCAAGAAACTGTTATATGACAAATTCTAAATTTTCTATGAATTTGGGGGTTTTTTTGGGGGGGTTTACAGCCTTACAATGTGATGCATCTTTTATTTCATAAAATACGGACCCATTAGTTCCCCGTAGGGATACCAGGGAGGGGGGTGTGTCTGTCTTTCATACAAATAGTTACCCCACCCTCTGGAAGTTATGTGCTTATAATTTCCTGTAATCTGTCATTCGCTTTGCCTCTGCCTTATCCCTTTGCTCTCTGTCATCTACAGTGGAACCTCCCTTATAAGACCCCCTATTATAAGACTCCCTCCCACATCAGACCTACTTCTCTGAGACATCGCCCTTCTTTGTAAGTATTAAAATTACCTCCCTTATACAACTCCCCCCCATTTAAGACCTTATTTTGGATGATGTTTCAAGGGAGGTCCCATTGTACCATCTTTATGACTTATTGTCCCATTCTCTTGCCTTACAGAATCATTGTAATACTTAATAATGTTACCAGATCACTTTGCAAAGAGCATCTAGGTGGGGGGTTTCATCATAACAATGTGCATGTGTAAGCATGCATACTCGCGCACACTTGCGCACATGTGTCTGTGTGTGTGTGATTGGTGAGCATATGTTCCTGTGTACATGCAAAGATATAGATGTTAGCGTGTAATAGTGTGTGTGTGTGATTGGTGAGATATGTTCCTGTGTACATGCAAAGATATAGATGTTAGCGTGTAATAGTGTGTGTGTGTGATTGGTGAGATATGTTCCTGTGTACATGCAAAGATATAGATGTTAGCGTGTAATAGTGTGTGTGTGTGATTGGTGAGATATGTTCCTGTGTACATGCAAAGATATAGATGTTAGCGTGTAATAGTGTGTATGTGCATGCTTTTTTGTGTGTGTGCATGCTTGTATGTGTGCATGCTTGTGTGTGTGTGAGTGCATGCTTGTGTGTGTGTGTGTGTGTGTGTGTGTGTGTGTGTGTGTGTGTGTGTGTGTGTGTGTGTGTTTCATGTGTGTATTCATAATGATTTGATTTGATTGATTGATGTATTCATAATTATGTGCATCTATGCACAGTTTTGTGTGTGTGCATGCATGTGCATGCATGCATATGTTTAAGCTTGCATGTGTGCAAGAGTGCAGGTATGCCTGTGTAAGAGTACACAAGCATATTTGTGTGTGTGTGCTTGCATGCATGCATGCATGTGTGTGTGTGCTTGTGTGTGTGTGCTTGTGTGTGTGTGTGTGTGTGTGCTTGTGTATGTGTGTGTGTGTGTGTGTGTGTGTGTGTGTGTGTGTGTGTGTGTGTGTGTGTGTGTGTGTGTGTGTGTGTGCTCGTGTGTGTGCGTGTGTGCGCGCGCGCGCAAACCAGCAACATTCAACATCATTTCCAATTCTGTATGCACATTATTTCTGCCTCAACACAATGTCAACATGCCAATCTGTCGTGTCCGACTATGACTGCCAGATAGCAGAAGAAGGCAGCTGCTATTCCGGAGGACTGGGCTGACATTTGATTACAGTGGAGATGCGCCTTGCTCAGCCGCCATACCCCCTTCTCCCAGCCATGAAGACTTTAACTCATTCAAGTTGTTCCGGACATATATGTCCGGAATTAATAGATAGCTGTCAATTTGATGCATTTGCTTCAAGGGAAGTAAATCTGTGTGCACACCATACCTTGGTCACTTCTAAACTTGCTTCGCTCCCTTAGACCACAAGTTTGCCTCTGACTTTGCTTTTGTAGTGGTTCATTGTGGGGCAACCAATCGGTGTAGAGAGCTTTTCTGTATAAAGTCTATATATAAAAAAGTCTGATCTACCACTTCCATATGTCTAAACCTGAAGTAAAAATCCTGTAATCTTCTTTCATTTCTCCTTTTGTTTATGTATGTTTTGTTTATGTGTATGGCTGGAGTGATTTGTGAGAGTTTTTTTAATAATTCAAAATCGTTGCGATGCGAAGGAGTTAAGACGTTTGATAGTGGAGAGGATTTCTAAAGGCCAACACGTCCCTGTGGCTGCAGCACTATGTAAGGGGATCGACGTTTCTCCAGTAGAGAGTTCTTCTTCTTCGTCGTCGGTCACTCCGACAGTTTCCCATCATACGAGCGCAGATGCATCGTGTTGCTGTTATGCGCCAAACCAAGAAAGAGTAGAAACCCAGCATGTCTGTCTTCGGCTGGAGAACTATCTCTATAGTTATTAATGTCCCATATGTGCCTGTTCCAGAACGGAGGACGTTAAACGAAATCCATGTCAGAATTTCAAGAGGAAAAGCAGGAGAATGGACCAGTAAGGGAGAAAGATAGTAGATGACAGTAAGCAAAGAGAAAAGGCAGAGTCAAAGAGAGTGATAGAGTACAGGAAGTTGCAAGCACAGAACTTCCAGAACGTGGGGGAACTATTTGAATAAAAGACCTCCCGGGGGGAGTAGTGGGTTCAAGGTCTGACCTTCAGCCGTCCGTCTCTGTCTCTCCAGCACTTGGCACTTGGTCTTCAGCTCTTCACACTCTGCCTCTCTCTGTTGAACTTGTGCTAGGGAATTAAACAAAAAAATCAAATGATTTTAATTAGACCACCACCTCTTTCCGGAGTGGTGGGATATCAAACTGTGATAGTTTGCATTTCTGTTGCCGTTATGTGTGTGTGTGTGTGTGTGTGTGTGTGTGTGTGTGTGTGTGTGTGTGTGAGTGTGTGTTTTTGTTGCTAAAACCATCCAAAATGAGGTCTTAACCCTATCTGTATCTCCCAAAATTAAGAAAATAAGATCTTGAAATAACAGGCCCTGATTTGATGCCTTTTAGTGACATGGGTGTTAAACCATTGTGGTGCATAAATGCGACATTGGCGGTGAAAGGGTTAAATGGGAAGGAGTTGTATAAGGGAGGTAATTTTAATACTTACAAAGAAGGGCAATGTCTCAGAGAAGTAGGTCTTGACCCCTTGACTGCCATGTAACGTATCACGTACTGACTTGATGACATCATCAGATGAAAAGCAATCACTCTGATATG
>CM065685.1:61064102-61099102 GCA_017654935.2 Phymorhynchus buccinoides
GACACACACACACACAGTAGAATAAATAATTAATTTAAGAGGTGGATATAACATGGTACTAAAGTTTTTTGTGCCCATGAATTCAGCTTGAGGGTCCGGTATACCTGCGTCCTGATGGCAAACGTTCATAATGGTGGGCAAGAACATGACTATCATCAGTCGCTATCTGCTTGGCCTTTAATTTACACCACTTGCTCAGCATACAATGCTTCCAGACTCTTTCGCCTTTCACTCACACCCTTTCCCTTGGCTTAAGGCTATGCCAGACCAACTGACATAGGCTAGAACACCACGGCTACATCAAAATGTTGTTATGCTCTGTATAGTTATGCAGGGATTGTCTTTAGCCATGACAAGCTCCTAGCATAACATCATCAGTCTCTAAAAATCCCCCAAAGTCTGAGTGTGGCTGTCCATGTGGCGGGGTAATGAAAAAAGGTCACACACGTAATGTTCTCATCCCTAGCTGATGCATTTGTAGCATAGTGTTCAAGCGCTTTGGCTGTTGGGATGATCCCTGGAGTATTTTAACCAGGGCACGACAACGTACTACAACAACTGCAACAACAACAACTCACAACCTTGCTGCACACATTCACCATGTCACTCAGCACTTGCTTACTCCTTACACTCAAACTTCCAAAACACTTACACTAGTTACAGTGGAGTATTCTTAACACAAAACTGGATAACATGAAATATTGGTTAACGCACAAAAATCTGTTTGAACATGCGAAGCCCCTCTTCATTATTACTTAACTCACTCGGGACAATAAGCCGGATCCGGCTCATGGCTCGCACAACCGTTTAGGACGAATGGCCCGGATCCGGCTCATAAGAGTTTTCAAGAGGTTTTGATTTCTGGCGTGTAACCAGCTTTCCGGTGCAAAGTCATAACCTATTTTCAGTTTGCTTTGACCTTACCTCTCTTGAAATCAACCAATCATTGCAGACTTCCCATTCAGGTTTGGTTGTAGAGAGGGGTCAAAGATCGGAATGTGAAATTGTCCTTCTTTCTATGTGTTAGCTGTTTTCGTCAATAGGAGACAAACGACGAAGGTATGGAATCTGATATTTTACGATCGTTTAGTGCATGGTGTTAGTAATCTTATCTGAAAATATCAGTCCATAACTTTTCATAACTTTTTTGTGGTGATGGGTTTTCGAACCTAGTCGAATGGCCCGTCCTAAACGGTTGTAAGGGGAAGCAACCGGCCAGTGCCGGGTGAGTTAATGCTTAACACACAATACTAGCTAACACACAGAGAAATCTTTGTCCCCTGAATTCCGTGTTAGTGTACTCCGCTGTACACCACCAACCTGTCAAGGTCAGCTGATGGGCCTCACACTTTCTCCGGTTGCTGGTCAGCTGGGTCTGCACATCTCTGGCCTCTCTCTCCAGTTTCTCTGTCATCACAGATTATAATTATATAACAAAAATAATCATCACAAAATGGTTATCAGGTAATCATGCACCGAGTGTAAAAGAAATACAGTGGAGATCTGATAAGCCAAAATTGAGGGGACTGAAATTATAATTTGAGATTGTTGGAATAAAAATAATTAAACTTGGACTAGTGAATTTGTTTTTTTGTTTTGTTTAACTTGGTAATTAGTATATTCAAACTCCTCTCCCCTGAAGAGCGCATCACCGCAAGTGCAGAGAGTACCTACCCCTTTTTCTTGGGTGGGGGTGGGTGGGGGGGGCAGGGTGAGGTGGGGGAGGGGGGCAGACTTGGGAAAACTAGCTACCAATTTGGTTATACCAGGCAGCAGGATTTCTCGCTGCTCTTACCGACTTTTAACTGCCGTGGGATTTTTTACGTGCGTAAAGCGCACGGGTCAGACTAGCTTTAAGTCCACATCCGAAGGACTCAACGTTCAGTTCGATTTTCCTGTCGAACAAGAAAGAAAGGGTCACGAGGCTGGAATTTGAACCTGGGTTACTCACGCTGCATCACGCATTGAATCTGGCAGGCGAACGTCTTAACCACTCTGCCACCTTTCTTGTGATTTATCAGATTCTTTGAGTTATCTGTTTTTGAGTTAGCCAGAATCCACTGTACATCTGGATAATTGCACATCTTTAGATTGTCTCTCCAGCTTATCTGAGATGATAGATTATGTAACAAAAATAATCACAAAATGGTTATCGGGGAATCGTGCACAGAGTGTAAAACTGCTGCACCTCGATCAATACTTGCAAATAATACTGAATAATTTATACACTTAAAACTCCTTTAGGGGAGAGCACACAAACAGTGAAATGGAGAAATATGTTTTGCTGTGTGTGTGGGATGAATTTTAAACTGTAAGAAGACATTATATGCATGCATACTGTTTGTGCTGGCAGCTTACATGCGCATGTGCACACATGCATTCAAGAGTGTCTGTGCGTGACAAGATTCTCAATGCTGCACTGGGTCATCTCCAAATTATGGAAAGTGACGCCATTCGCGTGACAATGTCGGTTTTCAGCGAAACTTTAGAATGTGTATCTTTTAACCATTCAATCTGAAATTAAACTGACTAGCCCTAACCCTAACCCTAACCAAAACCTTAAACTGTCAAATACACAACAAAATTAAACTTTACTAAAAATTGAGTGTTCCATGTTTGGAGATGAGAAAGTGCAGACACACACAAGACACACACACACACACATACATACCCACACACATGCATACACACAAAAACATGTACACACACACACACACTCCATACTCTCTGTCTCATACATCTCTCTCTCTCCTTCTCTTCCCCCCTCTCTCTCTACAGCTCTCTCTCCCTCTCTCTCTCTCTCTCTCTCTCTCTCCGCTCCCTCTCTCTCTCTCTTACCATCTCTCTCTCTCTCTCTATCTCTCTCTCTCTCGCTCTCTCTCTCTCCCTCTCTCTCTTGCTCCCCATCTCTCTCGCTCTCCTTCTCTCTCTCCCTCTCTCTTTCTCTCTCTATCTCTCTCTCTCTCTCGCCCCTCTCTCATCTCTCTCCACTCCCCCCTCTCTCTCTCTCTCCCTCTCTTCTTCTCTCTCTCTTTCTCTCTCTCTCTCTCTCTCTCTCTCTCTCTCTCTCTCTCTCTCTCTCTCTCTCTCTCCATCTCTCTCTCTCCCCCTCTCTCTCTCCATCTCTCTCTCTCTCGCTCTCTCTCCCTCTCTCTCTCTCTCTCTCTCTCTCCCCCTCTCTCTCTCTCTCCCTCTCTCTATCTCTCTCTCTCTCTCTTTCCTACCCATGGAAGCTCTGTATGTTCGGCTGATGACAGTCCTAAACACGACCTGAGTGTGAAACAACAGTTCTCTCTTGTGATGCGTGGTGACCTGGTCTGGAACCCACCAACAGTTAAACAAGGGCTTTATTAGACCACATACACTGTTCAAATCATATTAACGATCCATCCGATCACGTGTCAAAATCATGGGATTCACGTTTTCCCTCTTATAACTGGAAATAAATCTTGTTTTGACCAAGTCTGACTCCCATATAAATTACCCCAAATTGAAAGCAACACATCAGTTTAAAGAGCAGCCTCAATTTGAATATGAGGAAATTCGAATGTGGGTCACAGCAACCCAGAAAAAAACAAGGGACGTAACCGTGGCGAGTCACGGGGTCTTCCAGTTTCCAAAGCAAAGACAAGAAAATTGCTTTTCTAATTTGCAACACATTATTCCAATAACATGACGTCATACTGATTCAACTATAAAAGAACTCAGCTTTTAAAATAGAAACAAAGTTATCAAATGACCTTCACTGCCAGGGAGCATTTTGTGTTCATCTTCTTAATCTTCTTACCCCCTTCACTGCCTTCCCTGTGTAATGTGATGTCATTGATGATGTCATATTTTGTGGATGTCATAACCATGGAATGATGGCTTTGGGCTTAGACAAGTCAGGACAGATTTATCTCTAGACCATTTTTCTCGCTTTGGGCTTAGACAAGTCAGGACAGATTTATCTCTAGACCATTTTTCTCAGATTGAGTATAATGTACAGGTCTTTTCAATTTTATAATAAGAAATCAAACATTTTCCAGCTTTCCTTTGGCAGTGAAGGGGCTAAAATAAAAATTAAAAGCATGAAATGGGTTTAAATATTGAAGAATGAATTAGTACATTTACTTAAAAGAGTGCAAGGCATGTTCAGATTAACAGACTTTAACTATATGACTTAGTAAATTGGTACACATTATACCTACTGTGAAAACCTGGTGAGATAAAACTGAAAGGACAGAACTTTTATTTTGAGATGGCCAATACCTTTAGGTAAAACAATAATTAATAATAATAATAATAATAATAATAATAATAATAATAATAACTCTTATATAGCGAAAAACATACATACAATAATCATGTAAAAAACTAAAACATAATTATACAAAAGTGGAAACACAACCATAAAAAATCCATGAAAGAACAATTAGCCCATTATCGCAATTACATTATTGAGACCAAATAATTATTGTGAGTTATTATTTTTTTAGATTTCCATTTTCGAGTCCGCTGGATTCCATTGTCCTTATACAATACAGTACAGTTTGTACTGCTTTGTGTGAGAGGGGTTCCTCCCTGTGTGTGTGTGTGTGGGGGGGGGGGGGGGGGGTATATATATGAGTCAGTGTAATAGTTTTTCCTTTTCTTTTTTTCTTCTCTTTTTTATTATTTTCTTTTTTATCTTTGTAAAACGCTGTGAGGATGGCATGCCATCGAACAGCGCTTTATGAGTTTCATTTATAATTATTATTATTATTAAATATAGCACAGTACAAAGCAACATAACACAACACTATGTAATCCATAACAATAAAATAAAACACAATGCAATGCAATACGATTCAATACAACACATTTACAATACAATACACAGCATGCAACACAACAGATTGTATGAGAACACAACTCAACATTGCACAACATTACACACTATATGCATACAAACAATACCATAAACATCACAACACAACATAAGATGCAATGCCACACAACACAATATAACAAAATGCAATTCCACATAACACAACACAACATGATATAGCACGACACAACAAAACACAACAGGACACAACATAACATAAAATGACACAACATAACATAAATGACACAACAGGGCTCCCGGGGACCCCCATTTGGGGGTCTATGAAGCACTAACATTCTAAAGGACCCTCTAAAAGAATGTGCAGGGGGTCCCAGGGATGCACTAGAAAAAATCTTTTTAGCATCCGCAATGCCACCGGGACCCTCTATCCCACCTCTAGGACCCTCTATTCTGTAAGTGAAGGAGTCCCTGGGACCCCTTGTTTTGCAGGACGATTGGGAGCCCTGCACAACATAACATAAAATGACACAACACATAAGCATCAACCTTTCAGGTGCTGGTTTTCAGCGAAAGCCGCCTGTAGTCGGTCCAAGCTGTGTTGATTCTCGGCAATGGCTCTTTCTGTCAAACACATAATAATAATAATAATAATAATTTCATTTATTGCCCGGAAAATACGGTATATAGCGCGATAAAAATCATGCTAAAAGCAAGCTCTCAGCGCTTTACAAACATTGATGAAACCATATAAAAATTAACAAATTGACACACCATGTTTCATAACAATGATATAGAATAAAAGCAACATTATTTAACGACACATGAGAGAGAGAGAGAGAGAGAGAGAGAGAGAGAGAGAGAGAGAGAGAGAGAGAGACAGAGGAGGCAGGGAGGAGATGGGGGGAGTCAGAGTCAGACAGACAACAAGGCAAAGTTTGACATGAATAAGACGGAGAGGTAGAGAGAAAGAGAGAGGAGGTGGGAGGGAGAGAGAGAGACAAAGGGAAGGGTGGGGGGAGAGAGGGGGAGAGAGAGAGAGAGGACAGGCAGACAGAGCGTAATGAAACAAAGAGAACATATAATCAATTAGAAATCATAAGATAAAAGCACTAAAAACATTCAAGCAATATAAATTCACATTTCTAAGATAAAAGCACTAAAACATTAAGCAATATAAATTCACATTTCTAAGATAAAAGTTATAAGAATTTAAGCAATACAAATTCAATTCGCCCCCCCCCCCCCTTCCCCCGTACCCCACCCCACCCCTTCCCACCCCCCCCACCCTTCCCCAGTTTCCCTTTGTTAAAACCAAAACAATTTAACTGGCATAATAAACACACATTAAAACACTATTCACTAGAAGAATACATGCAAACAGTATGCATACAAAGACACACAAACTCATGCACATGACTGACAGGGCAAAAACTGTGTTTTACAGATGTTTTTTGAAGAGGTGTGTTTTCAGGTGTTTTTTAAAGGTGGGTAGAGACTGAATTTGGCGGAGAGTTATTGGTAGAGAGTTCCATAAACACAAATAGACACAGACAGACACATACACACACGCGCAGCACAGACACGCACACACACACACACTCACACATATACATGCACACACACACACATACATGCACACGCACACGCACACACACACATACAATGCACACACTCACAAACACGCGCGCATGCGCACACACACATACACACACATACACACACACACACACACGCACACGCACACACACACACCCATAAAGACAGAGAGAGACAATAGATGCTCAGAGATCTAGAAAGACAGACAGAAAGACAGAGAGAGACAATAGATGCTCAGAGATCTAGAAAGACAGACAGAAAGACAGAGAGAGACAATAGATGCTCAGAGATCTAGAAAGACAGACAGAAAGACAATAGATGCTCAGAGATCTAGAAAGACAGACAGAAAGACAGAGAGAGACAATAGCTGCTCAGAGATCTAGAAAGACAGACAGAAAGACAGAGAGAGACAATAGATGCTCAGAGATCTAGAAAGACAGACAGAAAGACAGAGAGAGACAATAGATGCTCAGAGATCTAGAAAGACAGACAGAAAGACAGAGAGAGACAATAGATGCTCAGAGATCTAGAAAGACAGAGAGAGACAATAGATGCTCAGAGATCTAGAAAGACAGACAGAAAGACAGAGAGAGACAATAGCTGCTCAGAGATCTAGAAAGACAGACAGAAAGACAGAGAGAGACAATAGATGCTCAGAGATCTAGAAAGACAGACAGAAAGACAGAGAGAGACAATAGATGCTCAGAGATCTAGAAAGACAGAGAGAGACAATAGATGCTCAGAGATCTAGAAAGACAGACAGAAAGACAGAGAGAGACAATAGATGCTCAGAGATCTAGAAAGACAGACAGAAAGACAGAGAGAGACAATAGATGCTCAGAGATCTAGAAAGACAGACAGAAAGACAGAGAGAGACAATAGATGCTCAGAGATCTAGAAAGACAGACAGAAAGACAGAGAGACAGAGAGAGGCCAAAAAGATGGGAGAAGAAAGAACAGATATGTAAACAAAACAACAATGAAAAGAAGAGTTGACCTTTTTCTTCGGTGTTCTGTGCGATGACGTTCATAATGCCGTAGAGATGTTTTTCTTTGTCTGCCAACTGAGATCTCAGTGCCTCTGCTTCATCTGTTATTGTTCAACACATTGCTAACACATATTGGGAAAACAACAACAACAATGGGGGAATCTTTCGTACAAATAGTTCCCCCACCCTCTGGAAGTTCTGTGCTTGTAACTGCCTCTAATCTGTCACTCTCTATGACTCTGCCTTTTCCTTTTGCAAACCGTCTTTCTGCCTTACTGGTCCATTCTTCAGCCTTTGTTCTAGAAACTCTTACAAAGATTTTCTCTAGCCAAAGACGGATAATTTTTGCCGGGCTTAACTATTTCTCAGTTAGGTGCATAACGGCAGCATATGATGCATCAGCACACATAATTAACAGGAAACTGTCTGAGCGAACACACAAAGAAGAAGAGGACAGTTGGTGTTGGGGAAGGGGTGACATTGACCTATTTCTAGTTCTGTGGAAGGGGGGGGGGGGGTGTTCCCCAATGACAACTAATCCCCAGGGCTGTAGCACTGAGCGTTGGTACAAATCCCTCCTGGTTTGAAAGTTATAATAACTCGCTAACAAGACAAATCTGCAACACAGTTTTCCATTGCTGTAGAGAATCACTTTGTCATACAGCCATAGCTCTCACTTTACCTTTACTGTTGGCCCACATATAAATCAGCCAATTGTAATACAGTGGAACCTCCCTTATAAGACCTCCCATTATAAGATCCCTCCCATATAAGACCTACGTCTCTGAGACATTGCCCTTCTTTGTAAGTATTAATATTACCTCCCATATAAGACCCCTCCCTTATAAGACCTCGTTTTGGATGATTTTTGAAGGTCTTATAAGGGAGGTCCCACTGTATTAACGCAGACTCACGTTCAAGTTGCTGAATGCTGTGGCGTAACTGTTGGATGACGGTGCTTTTCTCCTGGCACTGGTTCTCAAATGCTTGCAGACGATCTATATCGTTGAATATCATCATTAATTATCATTATCATTGCTATCATTGTCATCATCATTAATTATCATCATCATCATCATTGCTATCATTAATTATCATCATCATCATCATTGCTATCATTGTCGTCATCATTAATTATCATCATCATCATCATTGCTATCATTGTCGTCATCATTAATTATCATCATCATTATCATCATCATTGCTATCATTGTCATCATCATCATTATCATTATCATTGCCATCATTGTCATCATCATTAATTATCATCATCATCATCATTGCTATCATCATCATTATCATCATTATCATCATCATTATCATCATCATTAATTATCATCATCATCATCATCATTGCTATCATTGTCGTCATCATTAATTATTATCATCATCATCATTGCTATCATTGTCGTCATCATTAATTATCATCATCATCATCATCATTGCTATCATTGTCATCATCATTAATTATCATTATCATCATCATTGCTATCATTGTCATCATCATTAATTATCATTATCATCATCATTGCTATCATTGTCATCATCATTAATTATCATCATCATCATCATTGCTATCATTGTCATCATCATAATTATCATCATCATCATCATTGCTATCATTGTCATCATCATTAATTATCATCATCATCATCATTGCTATCATTGTCATCATCATTAATTATCATCATCATCATCATCATTAATCATCATTATCATCATCATTGCTATCATTGTCGTCATCATTAATTATCATCATCATCATCATTGCTATCATTGTCGTCATCATTAATTATCATCATCATCATCATTGCTATCATTGTCGTCATCATTAATTATCATTATCATCATCATTGCTATCATTGTCGTCATCATTAATTATCATCATCATCATCATTGCTATCATTGTCGTCATCATTAATTATCATCATCATCATCATTGCTATCATTGTCGTCATCATTAATTATCATCATCATATATCATCATCATTGCTATCATTGTCGTCATCATTAATTATCATCATCATCATCATTGCTATCATTGTCATCATCATTAATTATCATCATCATCATCATTGCTATCATTGTCATCATCATCATTATCATCATCATCATCATTGCTCATCATTGTCATCATCATTAATTATCATCATCATCATCATTGCTATCATTGTCATCATCATTAATTATCATCATCATCATCATTGCTATCATTATCATCATCATCATTATCATCATCATCATCATTGCTATCATTGTCGTCATCATTAATTATCATCATCATCATCATGCTATCATTGTCGTCATCATTAATTATCATCATCATCATCATTGCTATCATTGTCATCATCATCATTATCATCATCATCATCATTGCTATCATTGTCGTCATCATTAATATCATTATCATCATCATGCTATCATTGTCATCATCATCATCATAATCATCATTGCTATCATTGTCGTCATCATTAATTATCATCATCATCATCATCATTGCTATCATTGTCGTCATCATTAATTATCATCATCATCATCATTGCTATCATTGTCGTCATCATTAATTATCATTATCATCATCATTGCTATCATTGTCATCATCATCATCATCATCATCATTATCATTGCTATCATTGTCATCATCATTATTATCATCATCATCATCATTGCTATCATTGTCGTCATCATTATTATCATTATCATCATCATTGCTATCATTGTCGTCATCATTAATTATCATCATCATCATCATTGCTATCATTGTCATCATCATTAATTATCATCATCATCATCATTGCTATCATTGTCATCATCATTATCATCATTATCATCATCATTGCTATCATTGTCATCATCATCATTATCATCATCATCATCATTGCTATCATTGTCGTCATCATTAATTATCATCATCATCATCATTGCTATCATTGTCGTCATCATTAATTATCATCATCATCATCATTGCTATCATTGTCGTCATCATTAATTATCATCATCATCATCATTGCTATCATTGTCGTCATCATTAATCATCATCAATCATCATCATTGCTATCATTTGTCATCATCATTAATTATCATTATCATCATCATTGCTATCATTGTCGTCATCATTAATTATCATCATCATCATCATTGCTATCATTGTCGTCATCATTAATTATCATCATCATTGCATCATTGTCGTCATCATTCATCATCATTATCATCATCATTGCATCATTGTCGTCATCATTAATTATCATCATCATTATCATTGCTATCATTGTCATCATCATTCAATTATCATCATCATCATCATGCATATCATTGTCGTCATCATCATTAATTATCATCATCATCATCATCATCATTGCTATCATTGTCGTCATCATTAATCATCATTATCATCATCATTGCTATCATTGTCATCATCATTATTTCATCATCCATCATCATCATTGCTATCATTGTCATCATCATTAATATCATCATCATCATCATCATTGCTATCATTGTCATCATCATTATTATCATCATCACCATTGCATCATTGTCATTATCATTAATCATCATCATCATCATTCATGTATCATTGTCATCATCATTAATTATCATCATCATCATCATTGCTATCATTGTCATCATCATTAATTATCATCATCATCATCATTGCTATCATTGTCATCATCATTAATTATCATCAGCATTGCTATCATTGTCGTCATCATTAATTATCATCATCATCATCATTATTCAGATAACCATGTCATCATTAATTATCATCATCATCATATCATTCATTAATTATCATGTCATCATCATTAATTATCATTATCGTCATCATTAATATCATTGTCATCATCATGTGATCATCATTCATCATCATCATTATTATATCATTAATCATCATCAGATAATCATGTCATCATCATCATCATTATCATCATTATCATCATCATTGCTATCATTGTCATCATCATTATTATCATCATCATCATTGCTATCACCATGTCATCATTAATTATCATCATCATTGCTATCATTGTCATCATCATTAATTATCATCATCATCATCATTGCTATCATTGTCGTCATCATTAATTATCATCATCATCATCATTGCTATCATTGTCATCATCATTAATTATCATCATCATCATCATTGCTATCATTGTCGTCATCATTAATTATCATCATCATCATCATTGCTATAATCGTCATCATCATAATTATCATCATCATTGTCATCATCATTAATTATCATCATCATCATCATTGCTATCATTGTCGTCATCATTAATCATATCATCATCATCATTGCTATCATTGTCGTCATCATTAATTATCATCATCATCATTGCTATCATTGTCGTCATCATTAATTTCATCATCATCATCATCATGCTATCATCATCATCATCATTATCATTATCATCATCATTGCTATCATTGTCGTCATCATTAATTATCATCATCATCATTGCTATCATTGTCGTCATCATTAATTATCATCATCATTGCTATCATTGTCATCATCATTATCATTATCATCATTGTCATCATCATTAATCATCATCATCATCATCATTGCTATCATTGTCGTCATCATTAATTATCATGCATCATCATCATTGCTATCATTGTCGTCATCATTAATTATCATCATCATCATCATTGCTATAATTGTCATCATCATTAATTATCATCATCATTGCATCATCGTCATCATTATCATCATCATCATCATTGCTATCATTGTCGTCATCATTAATTATCATCATCATACATCATTGCTATCATTGTCGTCATCATTAATTATCATCATCATCATCATTGCTATCATAATTGTCATCATCATTATCAATTATCATCATCATATCATTGTCATCATCATCATCATCATCATTAATTATCATCATCATCATCATTGCTATCATTGTCATCATCATCATCATCATCATCATTCATCATTGCTATCATTGTCATCATCATTAATTATCATCATCATCATCATTGCTATCATTGTCATCATCATTGAATTATCATCATCATCATCATCATCATTGCTATCATTGTCATCATCTTCATTATTATCATCATCATCGATCATCATCATTGCTATCATTGTCATCATCATTAATTATCATCATCATTCATTATCATTGCTATCATTGTCATCATCATTAATTATCATCATCATCATCATTGCTATCATTGTCATCATCATTAATTATCATCATCATCATCATTGCTATCATTGTCATCATTCATTATCATTCATCATCATCATCATCATTGCTATCATTGTCGTCATCATTAATCATATCATCATCATCATCATTGCTATCATTGTCGTCATCATCAGATCATCATCATTAAATATCATCATCATCATCATTGCTATCATTGTCATCATCATTAAATCATCATGATCATCATCATTGCTATCATTGCATATCATTAATTATCATCATCATCATCATTGCTATCATTGTCATCATCATTAATTATCATCATCATCATCATTGCTATCATTGTCGTCATCATTAATTATCATCATCATCATCATGCTATCATTGTCGTCATCATTACCACAATCATTTGCAGCAGCAGGCATCTCCCATTATTATAGTTTTCATCATAACGCAGACACATTGCATAGGTACCAATGTCAATCTCTCTCTCTATCTCTCTCTCTCTCTCTCTCTCTCTCTCTCTACTCTCTCTCCCTCACAACCACACACACACACACACGCACACGCACACGCATACGCGCATCACACACACACACTGTAATTTCATCTAACGTGCTAAAGTGGCATTTTGACTTTCACTTTGACACACATCATCAGCATAATTGCAATATGCTTATTCAATGCATCCATCTGGAAATAAAATGTTGACTTTGACACACATCAACTTAGATAGACAATTACAGACTTTTTAGACTCAGAGAGAGACAGCAGACACATGCAGACACAACAGACATGAGAGTGTCAGACAGAACCAGCATTCTCTCTAGGGATCTAGGAAAAGGGCAGTGAAGAAAGAAAGGAAGCGAGAGAATGGGACAGACAAGACTGGCATTGATACGGACAGACAGTCAGAACAACAAACAGACAGACAAGACTGGCATTGATACGGACAGACAGTCAGAACAACAAACAGACAGACAAGACTGGCATTGATAGACAGACAGTCAGAACAACAAACAGACAGACAAGACTGGCATTGATACAGACAGATAGTCAGAACAACAAACAGACAGACAAGACTGGCATTGATACGGACAGATAGTCAGAACAACATACAGACAGACAAGACTGGCATTGATACGGACAGACAGTCAGAACAACAAACAGACAGACAAGACTAGCATTGATACGGACAGATAGTCAGAACAACAAACAGACAGACAAGACTGGCATTGATACGGACAGACAGTCAGAACAACAAACAGACAGACAAGACTGGCATTGATATGGACAGACAGTCAGAACAAGATGGGACAGACAAGACTAGCATTGATACGGACAGATAGTCAGAACAACATACAGACAGACAAGACTAGCATTAATACAGACAGATAGTCAGAACAACATACAGACAGACAAGACTGGCATTGATACGGACAGACAGTCAGAACAACATACAGACAGACAAGACTGGCATTGATACGGACAGACAGTCAGAACAACAAACAGACAGACAAGACTGGCATTGATACGGACAGACAGTCAGAACAACAAACAGACAGACAAGACTGGCATTGATACGGACAGATAGTCAGAACAACATGCAGACAGACAAGACTGGCATTGATACGGACAGATAGTCAGAACAACATACAGACAGACAAGACTGGCATTGATACGGACAGATAGTCAGAACAACAAACAGACAGACAAGACTGGCATTGATATGGACAGACAGTCAGAACAAGATACAGACAAGACTAGCATTGATACGGACAGATAGTCAGAACAACATACAGACAGACAAGACTAGCATTAATACAGACAGATAGTCAGAACAACATACAGACAGACAAGACTGGCATTGATATGGACAGATAGTCAGAACAAGATACAGACAGACAAGACTGGCATTGATACAGACAGACAGTCAGAACAACATAGACAGACAAGACTAGCATTGATACGGACAGATAGTCAGAACAACATACAGACAGACAAGACTAGCATTGATACGGACAGATAGTCAGAACAACATACAGACAGACAAGACTGGCATTGATACGGACAGATAGTCAGAACAACATACAGACAGACAAGACTGGCATTGATACGGACAGATAGAACAACATACAGACAAGACTGGCATTAATACAGACAGATAGTCAGAACAACAAACAGACAGACAAGACTGGCATTGATACGGACAGATAGTCAGAACAACAAACAGACAGACATGACTGGCATTGATACGGACAGATAGTCAGAACAACAAACAGACAGACAAGACTGGCATTGATACGGACAGATAGTCATAGTAACACATACAGACAGACAAAACTATGGAACAATAGACAAGAGTTACTGATAGACAGGCAGAGAGACTCAGCTAACAATCATAACTACCATAAAGTTTATCTTTTTCTTCTTGAAGACTGCCAATTCCTAACTGCTGTTCTTGGCACGTCCTCTCAGAAGCGGCTAGTCTTTCTGCACACAAATAATCATAATAATTTGTGATGAGAAAATGACACATTAAACAAAATAATAAAGAACTTTATATTGAAATAAGTCTAAAAGGCTTGAAATCATCCCTCTAATTGAAAAGACAATCAGGTGCCTATGTGCACGCTTCGTTACATCCAAAAGATTAAGAACGAAAAACCACATGCCTATGCACAACTTTTATCTAAATGCAAAATCATTTAGGTAAATCAGATGACTATGACATACTTTCTTTATTAATTACAGCCAAAATACTAAATAAACTCACATGAAGGGATGTTCCATTTCATCTATTCCAATCTGACTTTGTCATTTCTCCATCTTTGTCATTTCTCCATCTTTGTCATTTCTCCATCTTTGTCATTTCTCCATCTTTGTCATTTCTCCATCTTTGTCATTTCTTTCTTTTCATCATTGTTTTTCTTTAAAAGCAACAACTACAACAACATGCATATTGTTATGATATGCTTATACAGTGAATCCGCTTTATCGGCCTTCGGATAATCGGCCAAAGCCGCTTAATCGGCCAATTTCCTGACATACGGAATTTTTTCTTCTTAAGCATGTGTTATTTTGTTCGTTTTTACGGCCAAAGCTGAAATCTTCAATTTCGCTTTATTGGCCACTTTTTCTCTCTCATTTTTCCTCTTTACCCCCCCCCCCCCTTTTTGAGAGGGAGAACAACAAGGCAGACAAACTGACAACACGCTTTTGACGTTTACATGGTTGAGTGTGAAGTTGGAAGGTGAGCTGTTGTCAATTGAAAGACCCTGCATGGCGTTAAAATCACTCAAGAAAACAAAATCATTGTCTTTTACTCGTGCTTCTGTCAAGTTGTAGGATTAATAAAGTGTTCACATACAGTACACATACACTGTACTGTATGAACTCTCGTGCTTTGACAGATTTTATTCATTTCAATTTGACGTCATTGCTTTTGACTTGCATAATTGCGTCATACAGTATCTCGATGTTCGTTTTATCGGCCGATTTCGCTTTATCGGCCACAGTCATTTTGCCTTGTCCCAAAAGTGGCCGATAAAGCGGATTCCACTGTACATCTATACATCTGTGAGTGACAAATGTGTCTATGTACATACATATGTTTCATTTTATTAGTTTTTGTACAGAGGAACAATATAGGTCTAAGCATGAAAATGTATATGCGTGCATGTGTGTGTGTGTGCGCACACAGACACACATAGGCTATGTATGTTTGTGTGTTGTTTGTTGTTGTTGTTGACGTACCCTGGCTAAAAGACTCCAGGGATCATCCCAATAGCCGAAGCACTTGAACGCTATGGTATGGAAAAAAAAATGCGTCAGCTAGGGATGAGAACATAAAGTGTGTGTCCGTTTTGTATTACCCTGCCACATGGGCAGCCACACTCTGTCTTCGGGGGAATGTTTTGTGTACGTCTATGAGTGCATGCAAGTATGTATTGTGTGTGTGTGTGTGTGTGTGTGTGTGTGTGTGTACGTGTGTGGAACAAACTTCCTCTTTCTCTCCGTCAGCGACCGACCCTCTCTGCTTTCAAATCAAACCTCAAAACCCACCTGTTCCCCCGCCATTGAGGCTCCACTCTCTTTCTCTTCTCTCTCTAGCCTTTAGGTCTTGATCTAGTGTTTCTGCTGTATAGCATTTATGTCATACGTGTGTGATCACTTTGCATCGTATTTTTGTTTCAATGCGCTATGAATGCTAACGTGTGTGCGCGCTTTGACTTGATTTATATCAAGATTCAGCGCCGTATAAATACTGTATGTTGTTGTTGTTGTGAAGGAAAAAAAGCAAACCAACAAATAACCAAGCAGCCGCGGCACAGCATTTTCGGCTTCAGTGACCTTGAACTCTGACCAAAGACCTTCATCTTCGACCTTGGCCTAGATATCGTAACTGCCCATCCACATGCAAAATGTGAGGGTCCCAGGTTCCTCCGTTCAGACTTTATCATCGTAACATACATAGTCAACCTTCAGCCACTCAGGAGTCAGCCAGTCGGCCAGTCATGAACAAACAGACAGCGGTGAAAACATTAGGCGGCTTTCCGTTTCCCTATCGCGGCTGCAGAATTAACGCAAAACCCAAACCCACGTTGCAGGCGCTGGGATTCCTGGCACTGGACCTGAAGGGAAGCGGCCTTCTCCCTGAGTAGTGTCTCCAGCGCAGCGGTGTTTTCTGCACAGTAGAAACAAGTACAGTGGATCCTACCAATAGGAATAGTTCGGAAATAACTAAGAACAGTAATCTTATGGTGTATGGGAGTGATCTTGTCCAATTAAAACAGACAAACATGGAGAGTTACTCTACCATCAGGTAGATCCCCAAAATAGGGATGATTACCACGGGGGGGGGGGGGGGGGGGGGCAATTGCTATCATGTATATTTTTTTTATATCTGTAGAGTCACCCCTTTCCAAAAATGCATGATAGCAATCTGAAAGTGGTAACTTTCTGTCCGTTAACATGTTATTTATAATGGTACCCCTTATTGTGAAGCATTTTTGGTAAGGGGGACCCTACAGATGTCAAGACTGTATGATAGCAATTGCCCCCTCAGATGGCAACAATCACCCTCCGAACATGCTGCGTTTGAGTAGATCTAGATTTAGACACACTCGGTTTGTGTTTCTCGCCATCAATCTATCTGGGTCAATCTCAATGTTTATTTCTTTGCGAGTTCTCGACGTTTTGCAAGTTAGATCAGTTTGTAACCCCTCTTTCTATTTAAAATGTTTGCAAATCGTTCACTCGCTTCGCTTCACTCTTCGACGCCCATTGTTGCTATGGTATTTGACCGAGTAAGTAAGGTAAACAACTCTAATTTTCATGAAGTGCTCTCCCCTAGTTTTTTTTCCGAAAAATCATCTATTAAACCCTTTCAACGCCAGCCATTTTTCAGCCAAAACTTTCCATTAAACTTACCTGGGTAGAGAAAAAGATTTTGTCTGCAATCTTGGGGATTCCTCTCTGACATGTATATAAAATAAGGTCTATCCTTATTTCCCAAAATGAAGAACATAAGGTCATTGGGTAACAGACCCTCATTTGATGCCTTTTAGTGACATGAGTGTTCAATCCTTGGGTAAAGGTCAAGATGTGCCACCCCCCCTACATTATCTCGGTTAATTCTATTTTTCCGTTATTGCCTTTCTTACCATACATAAAGCTGTATTTTAGGAACATTTTTAGCTAATAACCTTTTTGGAATACTAACCCTATCCCTAACCCTAAGCCCTAAAACCTAACCCTACCCCCCACCCTATAAGACGGAAAACGCAACAAACCACAACTGTGACAAATCGCGGTGTACTGCAGTACATAGTGGGGGGTAGGGTTAGGTTCTAGGGCTAGGGTTAGTATTCCAAAAAGGTTATTAGGTGAAAATGTTCCTAAAATACAGCTTTATGTATGGTAATAAAGGCAAAAACGGAAAAATACAATTCACTGAGAAATGCAGGGGGGGTGGCACATCTTTACCTTTACCAATCCTTGTGGTGCCAAGAGGCGACAGTGTGAGTGGCTATGAAAGGGTTAAAACCTTGACAAATCAGCCAAACAATAGGGAGGGCTCTGAACTCTCCTACTGCCATGGGTTTTGTTTGGGGGGGTTACGCTCTTGGTTGTCCAATGCATCTCAATTGACTCAAAAGAAGAGCAACTGTTTTTTCGAGTGCGCATGCACTGCTTTACCCAAAACACCCACTGACATCAGCTCTAAAAATAGACAAACAAATAGGACAGTGGATGACTTTGCATTTGGTGGGAGTGTACAGTGATGTACTGGGTGAATGTCTTCGCCCCTGGTGCTGGAAGAGGTAACAGGGAGGTGGACGCTCAGTAGTCTGGACATGGAGGGGGAAGAAGCTTTGGAAAATGTTGGGTCAAATCTTAGGTTAGGTACAGTACATTATAGTCACAGAGGCGTCTCTGTGAAATTCGGGTTGCTCCCACCTGGAGAGGGTGTCGCACCCAAAGGCGCACGTCCCAATTAAAATAATAAATTTGCATGCGATTTTTGCGTGACTGATGAGGAAGGAAGGTAGGGGGGTAAATTTTAACCAAAAGACAACTTTTTCGTTGCCACTGGGTTTAACGTGTGCTAAGTGCATGAGCACACGGGACCTCGGTTTATCGTCTCATCTGAAAGACTCCACGTTCAGACCGCAAGGCCTAGTGCAAAGTGAGAGAAAAAATCCCCTGTACCCAGGTTCGAACTCGGGTTTACTTGATACGAAGCGAACGCGCTACCACTATGCACTCTACACTAAACAGGGAAGGTGTTAATATGGAGGTTCCACTGTATTTTCCATCGTTTAAAAGAGTGGTTTTCTTGGGGTTTTAAATTCTCCGAAAATGTGTTTTAGAGAATGGAAACAACACCAGTGGGTATTTCTTTCTAATCATGGTGGGTTTTTTTATAGGGTTTGAACATGGTTTTTTAATCCAGTAAAACATATTGTGTGTGCGTGCGCGTGTATGTATGTGTGTGCGTGTGTGCATGCATACAGGTATAAATTACCTTGTAGGGTCTGTTGCTCCTGCTGTAGCTCCAGGATCACGTCTGCCTGTTCTGTGTTGTCCTGCTGCACACTCTCCAGCTTTTCTGTCACACACACACACACAGATACACACACATATGCACACGCACGCACGCACGCACGCACGCACACGCACGCACGCACACACACACACACACACACACACACCGCATACACACACATATGAACTTTTATTGAAATAGAAATGTAAAATGTGTGAACAAATTCTTCTTCTGGTAATGTCCACCTGCCGTAACCGGCAATTATGGACATGTACTGGGGTTCAAAGAATTTATGCAGCGCAGAAAAAAAAGAAGAAGCTAGATATAGATAAGAGGGCATGCGAGGCTGGGCACCCCTGGCTAGTCCGAGAACACGCAACCTCACACACAAAAACACACAACAAACCCAATGAACATGCATGTTGCTGTGATTTTTTATACATCTATACATAGATCTGTGAGTGGCAAATATCTGTACAGTCGAATACGCTTAAGTCGACGTGCCAGCGGCAATGGATTTTATGTCGAGTTATGCGTCAGTCGACTTATCCGTCGGTCGGATATCTCGACTTCACAGACGTTTTCCAAAACAAATGTTGACTTATCCGTCAGTCGGATATCTCGACTTTATAGACGTTTTCAGAAAAAAATGTCGGATAACTCGACTTCACAGACACTTTCAGAAGATAATGTCGACTTGTACTCTTTGTGTGTCTGTTTGTGCGTGCGTGCGCGCGTGTGTGTGTAGGGGGTAGGTAGGTAGGTGCGTGTATGTGTGTGAGTGTGTGTAATGTATATGTGTGTGTGTGCCTGTAAGAGAGAGAGAGAAAGAGAGAGAGAGAGAGAGAGAGAGAGAGAGAGAGAGAGAGAGAGAGAGAGAGAGAGAGAGACAGAGAGAGAGAGAGAGAGAATATATACAGTAAAGACGTTTCTTAAAGGGCCGGTCCGGTGGATGAAATTTTGCCAGTTGTATAAACAATGCTCACTCTTTTCCATGGCAAAACAGCGAGAATGCAAGTAATGCTATGACTGGCCATCAGTGTTGAGCTGAGCCATGGTAAACTCAAAGTGTCTAAAATAAAAGATCTCTTAACTATGTACCGTAAAATACCGAGTATTAGCCCATCTAGTAGTATAAGCCCACCCCCCATTTGGAGGCAAACACTATACAAAGGGTGAAATACCTTGTAAAAGGGTGAAATCCCTTGGGCTGCAGCACTAGAAACGACAACCTAATCCCTTTGGCTGCTGCACTAGAAAAGACAACTTAATCCCTTTGGCTGCAGCACAAAGAAAGACAGTGCAACCTAATCCCTTGGGCTGCAGCACTAGAAAAGACAGTGCAACCTAATCCCTTGGGCTGCAGCACTAGAAAAGACAACCTAATCCATTTGGCTGCAGCACTAGAAAAGACAGTACAACCTAATCCCTTTGTTTTGTCTTTCTTTTCTTACAACTGAAACAATTATGTTGATTCTAATTTGTACTGGATTCCATTTTTTACTGGCTGTCAGTACAAATCGGAATTACTAGTAGAAATTGGAATTCTAATTTCTACTGGACCTTAGTAGAAATTAGAATTCCGATTTCTACTAGTACAAATCGGAATTCCGATTTGTACTAGTAGGATTCCAAATCCAACTGGATTCCCATTTCTACTGTGACATATGTATGTGTGTGTGTGTGTGTGTGCGCGTGCCTGCGTGAATGGATTCACCAGGCATTGGGGATGTTACAGGCTGTCTATCTTTATTCCTTTTACAATTTTGTTTCGAGCACAAGGGCAAATACCGTGTATAAGTCCACCCCCTTTTGGGGGGCCTCAAACTGTGCAAAGGATGGTGGGGGTGGGGGCTTAAACTCGGTATTTTACAGTACGCAACATCCCTATTTTCTCCCACCGGAAATTGATGACGTCACACGACAATGAAACTGTCAAGCATAATTGCAAACGTCGCACACACGCACACACACACACATGTGCGCATGCACACACACACACATTCACGCGCGCGCACACATACAAAAAGAGACAGATCAAAATAGAACAAGACTGGTGTGACTTAAGTCAGCAAGTCAGGGGAACAAAACAAAAGTCAGGAAGTCAGGAAGTCGACTTATCCATTTGACGTTTAGAAAAAATCTTGTTGACATAGACGAACGTCGAGTTATACGTTGTCGAGATATCCGATCAATCTTTTAAAGAGCACTTTTGGCCGGGAAATGATAAATCCGTCGATAGACACAAAAGTCGACTTAAGCATGTGTCGACTTATAAGTATTAAGCTGTATATGTCAATGTGCATTAATATGTTGTTTTTGTGTGTGTGTGTTTTATGTAGGGACATATAAGCCTGCATGTTGCTTGTTTTTGTATGTAAGCACATAAACACCAAAATGCATGCCACATTGTGTGTGAGTGTGTGGGAGAGAGAGTGAGAGAGAGAGAGAGAGAGAGAGAGAGAGAGAGAGAGAGAGAGAGAGAGAGAGAGAGAGAGAGAATGTGTGTATGTGTGTCTATGCGTGCACATATTTAAATCTGTATGTGCGTATGTGCGCGTGTGTGTGTGTGTGTGTGTGTGTGTGTATAGTCAAACCAACAAATAACCACCACCACCACTCTCCTTGACTTAAGGCTGTGTCAGACCAATTGACATAGGCTACTTTCTCAGTGGGGATACTGGGGGGTCTTTCATAAAAACAGTTTCCCCACCTTCTGGAAGTTCTGTGCTTTTAATTTCCTCTAATCTGCCACTCTTTGACTTTGCCTTTTCCCTTTGCTTTCAATCACCTACTATCTTTCTGACTTATTGACCCATTCTCCTGCCTTTTTTTTCAAAACAAATCTTCCAAATAATTTTTCTCTTTTAAGCTCCTCCGAAATCGGAATGTGTCTGCTGTACGCAGTGGGGAGACCACTGAAACCTGAAAACCGGACACAAATGCAACTTTCCCGTTACAGCCATATGGCCTGGGAACGCAGAAGAAGAAGGCACAGGCTAGAACACAATGACTACATACAAATGTTGTTATGCTACGCACAGTTATGCGGGGATTGACTTTAGCCATGACAAGCACCCAGCATAACATCATCAGTCTCCAAAATCCCACGAAGACGGAGTGTGCACATGGCTGCCCACGTGGCGGGGTAATCAAAAACAGTCACACACGCAATGTTCTCATCCATGGCTGATGCAATTGTACCACAGTGTTCAAGTGCTTCCCCTGTTGGGATGATCCCTGGAGTCTTTTAGCCAGCGTAAGCCAACAACAACACAAGCCAAACCCACGTTCTAGGTGCTGGGATTTCTGGCACTGGTACTGAAGGGAATCAGCCCTCTCCCTTAGCTGCGTCTCCAGCGCAGCGGTGTTTTCTGCACAGTAGAAACACACACAGTGGAACCTTCCAATTAAAACCCAGAAAAATCAGCCAAATAATAGGGAGGGGTCTTAACTCTTCTAACGCCATGTCTTTTTATACGTTAATTCTTGGTTGTCCATTGCATCTCAACCGACAAGAGAGATGAAAGGCTGTGTACACATGTATGCGGAGATTCCGTGCGGAAACCTGTGCGCAATCGATAAATAAGTAAAAGAAATAAGGGAAAAGATTTGCGGAAACCTGTGCGCAATCGATAAATAAGTAAAAGAAATAAGGGAAAAGATTTGCGCACGTGTCCGAATTTCCCCTAATCCGTAATGTTTAACCTTCTTTCTTTTACTTACTTAGGGGGGTCCGTACAGAACTTACACGTGTAATGTGTACACAGCCAAACATTTTGTTTTTGCCCACAAAATCACTGATATCTTCTTCTTCTTCCATCGCTCAGACAGTTTCCTGTCAATTATGAGTGCAGATGGATCATGCTGCCGTTAGGCACCAAACTAAGAAATAGCTAAGCCCAGCAGGTCCGACTTCGGTTGCAGGGAAGGTCTTAATAGGAAGGTTGCACAGTATTTTTCATCTTTAAAAGTGTGGTTTTCTTGGAGGTTTAAATTCTCCACAATGCATTTGTGTTTTAGATAATGGAAACAACACCATTGGGTGTGTCTTTCTAATCATGATGGGTGTTTTTTTATGGTTTCAACAATTTATTTTAATCCAGTAAAACATAGTGTGTGTGTGCATGCATACAGGTATAAATACCTTGTAGGGTCTGTTGCTCCTGCTGTAGCTTCAGGATCACGTCTGCCTGTTCTGTGTTGTCCTGCTGCACACTCTCCAGCTTCTCTGTCACACACACACAAAGTTATACACATGTATGAGCGCGTAAGCACGCACACGCACACACACACACAAACACATGTGCACACACACACAGTCACGCACATGCATGCACACACACACACACACACCGCATACACACACATATGAACTTGTATTGAAATAGAAAGGTAAAATGTGTGAACAAATTCCAGGGTTCGTACAGATCTGTGTACAAAAAATTCCAGGACATTTCCAGGACCAGTTTACTAAATTTCAAGAACTCAATCTGGCAAACCGGTCAATGCCGGTTTCGTTCCCGCCTGAGCTCCGCCTGTGTTGCTTGTACTTCTGGCCTTGACAATGGCTTTTTACAGCACTTTCACCCATGCTGGCGATGTCAAAGTTCTTTTTGCATACTGTGCAATTAGCTTTCAGTTTTGAACCATGTGTTGACGGAGCTAACCAGCTCTGATATTCTTTTTTGCAGCCAAACATCGTTGAAAATGCAGTCTCCTTTACCGGAGAATGGAAGTACGGTAAAAGGAAGTAACTTCAGCGGCAGACAACTCGCGCAAATGTCGTCTGCTATGATCGCGATATCGGTATGACCATGAAAGTTTTTTTTGGGGGGTTTCATCTTAATTTAGTTTTAGCCTTCAATATTTTTTGTGGAGGGACAGATTTTGACTTTGATGGATTTAGATTAAGGACGTGGTCAGACAATACTGAAAATTCCAGGACTTTTCCATGAGTTTTGGGGCCTTTGCTGTTTTTCAAGCACTTTTCAAGCCCTGGAAAAGGCCATGTCAATTTTCCAGGACTTTTCAAGGTTTCAAGGACCCTGTGCGAACCCTGAAATTCTTCTTCTTCTTCTTCCTCCAGTAATGTCCACCTGCCGTAACCGGACATTATTAACATGTACTGGGGTTCAAAGAATTTATGCTGCGCGGGAAAAACAAAAACAAAAGCTAGATGGATAAGAGGGCATGCGAGAATTGGCACCCCTGGCTAGTCCGAGAACACCCAACCCCACAAAAAAACAATGAACATGCATGTTGCTATGATTTTTTATACATCTATACATAGATCTGTGAGTGGCAAATATCTGTCTGTATATGTCAATGTGCATTCATATCTTGTTTGGGTTTTTTGTGGGGGTTTTATGTAGGGACATAATAAGCCTCCATGTTGCTTGTTTTTTTAGCACATAAACACCAAAATGCATGCCACATTGTGTGTGAGTGTGTGGGAGAGAGAGAGAGAGAGAGAGAGAGAGAGAGAGAGAGAGAGAGAGAGAGAGAGAGAGAGAGAGAGAGAGAGAGAGAGAGAGAGAGAGAGAGAGAGAGAATGTGTGTATGTGTGTCTATGCGTGCACATATTTAAGTCTGCATGTGCGTATGTGCGTGTGTGTGTATAGTCAAACCAACAAATAACCACCACCACCACTCTCCTTGACTTAAGGCTGTGTCAGACCAATTGACATAGGCTACTTTCTCCGTGGGGATACTGGGGGGTCTTTCATAAAAGTAGTTTCCCCACCTTCTGGAAGTTCTGTGCTTTTAATTTCCTCTAATCTGCCACTCTCTTTGACTCTGTGCTTTTTCCCTTTGCTTTCTATCACCTACTATCTTTCTGACTTATTGACCCATTCTCCTGCCTTTTTTTCAAAACAAATCTTCCGAAAATATTTCTCCTTTGAGCTCCTCCGAAATCGGAATGTGTCGGCTGTACGCAGCGGGGAGACCACTGAAAACTGAAAACCAGACACAAACTTACCTTGCCCGTTACAGCCATATGGCCTGGGTAACGCAGAAGAAGAAGGTACAGGCTAGAACACAATGACTACATAAAAATGTTGTTATGCGGGGATTGACTTTAGCCATGACAAGCTCCTAGCATAACATCATCAGTCTCCAAAATCCCCACGAAGACGGAGTGTGCATGTGGCTGCTCATGTGGCGGGGTAATCAAAAACAGTCACACACGCAATGTTCTCATCCATAGCTGATGCAATTGTACCACAGTGTTCAAGCGCTTCCCCTGTTGGGATGATCCCTGGAGTCCTTTAGCCAGGATAAGCCAACAACAACACAAGCCAAACCCACGTTCCAGGTGCTGGGATTTCTGGCACTCGTACTGAAGGGAAGCGTCCCTCTCCCTTAGCTGCGTCTCCAGCGTCTCCAGCGCAGCGGTGTTTTCTGCACAGTACCACAGTGGAACCTTCCAATTAAAACCCTGAAAAATCAGCCAAATAATAGGGAGGGGTCTTAACTCTTCTAACGCCATGTCTTTTTATACGTTAATTCTTGGTTGTCCATTGCATCTCAACCGACAAGAGGGGAGAAAGGCTGTGTACACATATATGCGGAGATTCCGTGCAGAAACCTGTGCGCAATCGATAAGTAAAAGAAATAAGGAAAAAGATTTACGCATATGTCCGAATTTCCCCTAATCCGTAAATGTTTAACCTTTTTTTTAACTTACTTAGGGTTTTCGGTACCGAACTTACACGCTTAATGTATACACTGCCTAACGTTTTGTTTTTTCCTGCAAAATCACTGATATCTTCTTCTTCGATCGCTCAGACAGTTTCCTGTCAATTATGAGTGCAGATGCATCATGCTGCCGTTAGGCGCCTAACTAAGAAATAGTCAGGACCAACAAGTCCGACTTCGGTTGCAGGGAAGGTCTTAATAGGGAGGTTCCACTGTATTTTTCATCGTTTAAAAGAGTGGTTTTCTTGGGGGGTTAAATTCTCCACAATGCATTTGTGTTTTAGAGAATGGAAACAACAGCATTGGGTGTTTCTTTCTAATCATGGTAGGGTGGGGTTTTTTTAGGGTTTGAACATATTTTTGTGAATCCAGTAATGTGTTAATTGAATGTGGATATGATTGTGTTTGGGAATCACAATCCTTTTTGTCTAGAAACTCTTTATGTAATAATATTTTACGGTCTCTAAAAGATAAATTCCAAGATTCATGGTTACAGTCCTTTCAATCGAGTAACAAATGTTTATATTATAGACATTATAAAACAAAATTTCGGAGAGAAAAATATATTATGACATTGCCTGATAAATATAATTATTATAAGATTAATTAAATTTAGATGTAGTTGTCATAAATTACAAATTGAAACAGGACGACGATTTCGGACTTGAACGACAGGACCGTTTGTGTGACAAATGTGACATGGGTGTTATTGGTGATGAACATCCATTGAATGTCCATATTTTGAAGAACATCAATATATTTTGCCGAGGTATTAAATAAATAAGAAATCAGTTTTTTTACTTTTGTCAGTTTATGTCCAAGACAAAATTCCAATTGAAAATTGCAACATTTATAAGATCAGTAAAAGTTGTTTGACAATAGACTGCAGCTTTGTGTGATTAGTTTATTTGTTGCTTGTTGCCATGTGTTTTATATTCTGTTCATCCTCCATGCCCCCAAGAGGGGTCAAAGGATTATTATTAAATTGAAATTGAAATTGTGTGTGTGTGTGTGTGTGTGTGTGTGTGCGTGTGTGTGTGCGTGTAAACAGGTATAAATACCCTGTAGGGTCTGTTGCTCTTGCTGTAGCTTCAGGATCAGGTCTGCCTGTTCTGTGTTGTTCTGCAGCACACTCTCCAGCTTCTCTGTCACACACACACACACAGAGTTACACACACGTATGCGCACACACACACACAAACACATGTGCACACACACACACACTCACACAGTCACGCACATGCATGCACACACACAGAGTCACGCACATGCATGCACACACACATACACATACACACACCGCATACACACATATGAACTTTTATTCAAATAGAAAAGTACAATGTGTGTGAACAAATTGTGTGTGTGTGTGTGTGTGTGTGTGTGTTTGTTTGTGTGCGTGCGCACACGCGCATGTGTGATTCTGTGTGTGTGTGCTCATGCATGCGTGTGTGTGATTGTGTGTGTGTTTGTGTGTGTGTGTTTGTGTGTGTGTGTGTTCACGTGCATGCACGTGTATGATTCTGTACATGTGTGTATGCGTGTCACTGTGTCAGTGTATCTCATAACAGGACACAGAAGGTAAGTACTTTGAGGGAAATCCAGGATAGAAACAGTGGATATGTTACACCCAATCCGTGAAATTGCCCAATTCATGAAATGGACCATGTATATATCAAATGTTTCAATTCCCATTCTCACAGGTATTCATTAACCCCTTCACTGCCGCCTATTACTTGTTCATGCACAGCCGGTCTGCCGCGCAGTTTTTGAATGCGGCAATACATGTATCACTACTTAGTGGCGACGTATATATATTTGGTGGCAAGTACTGAAGCGCTATAGAGGATGCATATATACATTGTCGGCACTGAAGAGGTTACGGTTAATTCAACAGCAGCACATTTTTCTACATTGTATTTTCACCCCCGTCCTACCCCCAACTCTACCCAATGCTACTCTGTGGCATGTGTAAGCCACATATTACATCAAACGTTTCATCAAACTAAAGCCGTGTACACACATATAAAAGCGGATATTCCATGCGGAAACCTGTGCGCAATCCAAAAATAAGTGAAACAAAGAAGGGAAAAGATTTGCGCACGTGTCCGAATTTCCCCTATATGCGTAAACTTTAATCCTTCTTTCTTCCACTTATTTAGGGTTTTCTGTACGGAACTTGCATGTCTAATGTGAACCCGGCCTTAGTCTGAATAAAATAAATTCAATTCATCTGCTGATGTGATTTGTCTTTTATAAGAACCAGTTCTTGATCTCTGTGTGTTTTATGAACAAACAATATTTTTCATTCATATTTCATTTTTCATTCATATTACTTTTCTAAATAACAAGTTTTAAATTGGCTATTTCACGAACTGAGCAAACCATTTTGCCCATTTCATGAAATGAGCAATTTCACGGATTGGGCATAACAGATATAGTAATAGGTCTGGTATCCTCACTGTGTTTGTTAATTCGAGTAAATGCCAAATTTCATTATTATTTTAAAGACCCCTCACGTCACGTGTCACATTCCTTCTTATGCCTGGGAGATTTCTTACCAGCTATAAGAGGGAAAACACGTGAAAACCATGATTTTGACATGTGATGTGATGGGTCTTTAAATGTAGCATACAATAATAATATAAATATCATCAGAATCGTGATGAAGGCGGATGGTTGCAGGAAGAAGAAGAAGAAGAACAAGAAATATCATATGCAATGTACAGTTTGATAAATATCAGAATGTTTCATTGGTGTTTGAATACGTAATTTGATATTCAATTATTTCCCTATTTACGCTAATGTACTATTGTGTTGATGCTCGTTTATCTGCACATGTGCTTATGTAGATGTGTTGTTGTTGATGGTGGTGGTGGTGATGGGGTTTGTGTGTGTGTGGGGGGGGGGGGGGCATATTTTTGTGCTAAGGAAAGATTAGGTTTTGATATTAAAATTATTTCTTTAATTCATATTAATGTACTAATGTGTTGATCCTTGTTTGTCTGCGTGTGATTGAAGATATATTGCCTATACTTGATGTTTATATAATCTGTGTGTATACCTACACATGTACTGTATTAATGCTAGTATTTATCGTAATTTTATGTATTACTTTAGAGACGCTTATGTATGTATCTTATTTTAATCATATGTAAAGCGCAAAGAGATCCAGTTTAACTGAGAGGTGTCGCGCTATACATAAAAAAAATCAATATTATTGTTATCATTATTATTATTGATTTAGTCAAGGGTCCATCTTACGAAATACCAATCTGCATGAATGAAAGGGAAGGAACACACTACCATTGATCTGTCGTCTGTGTTGTCGCAGCTGTATCAATGAAAGGGAAGGAACACACTACCATTGATCTGTCGTCTGTGTTGTCGCAGCTGTATGAATGAAAGGGAAGGAACACACTACCATTGATCTGTCGTCTGTGTTGTCGCAGCTGCATGAATGAAAGGGAAGGAACACACTACCATTGATCTGTCGTCTGTGTTGTCGCAGCTGTATGAATGAAAGGGAAGGAACACACTACCATTGATCTGTCGTCTGTGTTGTCGCAGCTGTATGAATGAAAGGGAAGGAACACACTACCATTGATCTGTCGTCTGTGTTGTCGCAGCTGTATCAATGAAAGGGAAGGAACACACTACCATTGATCTGTCGTCTGTGTTGTCGCAGCTGTATCAATGAAAGGGAAGGAACACACTACCATTGATCTGTCGTCTGTGTTGTCGCAGCTGTATGAATGAAAGGGAAGGAACACACTACCATTGATCTGTCGTCTGTGTTGTCGCAGCTGCATGAATGAAAGGGAAGGAACACACTACCATTGATCTGTCGTCTGTGTTGTCGCAGCTGTATCAATGAAAGGGAAGGAACACACTACCATTGATCTGTCGTCTGTGTTGTCGCAGCTGTATGAATGAAAGGGAAGGAACACACTACCATTGATCTGTCGTCTGTGTTGTCGCAGCTGCATGAATGAAAGGGAAGGAACACACTACCATTGATCTGTCGTCTGTGTTGTCGCAGCTGCATGAATGAAAGGGAAGGAACACACTACCATTGATCTGTCGTCTGTGTTGTCGCAGCTGTATGAATGAAAGGGAAGGAACACACTACCATTGATCTGTCGTCTGTGTTGTCGCAGCTGTATGAATGAAAGGGAAGGAACACACTACCATTGATCTGTCGTCTGTGTTGTCGCAGCTGTATGAATGAAAGGGAAGGAACACACTACCATTGATCTGTCGTCTGTGTTGTCGCAGCTGTATCAATGAAAGGGAAGGAACACACTACCATTGATCTGTCGTCTGTGTTGTCGCAGCTGTATCAATGAAAGGGAAGGAACACACTACCATTGATCTGTCGTCTGTGTTGTCGCAGCTGCATGAATGAAAGGGAAGGAACACACTACCATTGATCTGTCGTCTGTGTTGTCGCAGCTGTATCAATGAAAGGGAAGGAACACACTACCATTGATCTGTCGTCTGTGTTGTCGCAGCTGTATCAATGAAAGGGAAGGAACACACTACCATTGATCTGTCGTCTGTGTTGTCGCAGCTGTATCAATGAAAGGGAAGGAACACACTACCATTGATCTGTCGTCTGTGTTGTCGCAGCTGTATCAATGAAAGGGAAGGAACACACTACCATTGATCTGTCGTCTGTGTTGTCGCAGCTGTATGAATGAAAGGGAAGGAACACACTACCATTGATCTGTCGTCTGTGTTGTCACAGCTGCATGAATGAAAGGGAAGGAACACACTACCATTGATCTGTCGTCTGTGTTGTCGCAGCTGCATGAATGAAAGGGAAGGAACACACTACCATTGATCTGTCGTCTGTGTTGTCGCAGCTGCATGAATGAAAGGGAAGGAACACACTACCACTGATCTGTCGTCTGTGTTGTCACAGCTGCATGAATGAAAGGGAAGGAACACACTACCATTGATCTGTCGTCTGTGTTGTCGCAGCTGTATGAATGAAAGGGAAGGAACACACTACCATTGATCTGTCGTCTGTGTTGTCGCAGCTGTATCAATGAAAGGGAAGGAACACACTACCATTGATCTGTCGTCTGTGTTGTCGCAGCTGCTGTACATCCTTTGTCAGTTGAGCACACTTGGTCTTCAGCGAGAGACGTTTCTTTGCCTCATGATCACCTGCACAAAAATGTGTCCAGATACACGGAACCTCGACTAAATCAATCAGATCTTCAGTTAGAAACAACAACAAAGCAATAAAAGTTCCCTCCTCAAACACCGACCAGTTCAAAAACTCTTTCTTTGTTAGAACACCCCCAGCTATAAATCAACCAACATCAATAAACCGCCTCTGCGCAATCTCTCCCCGTCGCAGTTATGCCAGATTACTGGATTGTAGCGATGTATTTCAAAGAAGAAGAAGAAGAAGAAGACTACCGTAAAATGCGGACTATAAGCCGCTACGTTTTCCCTCAACTTTGCCCCATGCGGCTCATAGACTGATGCGGCTTATCTGTGGATTTGTTTCCCATTCTACAATGATCAATGTGATTAAATCTGTTTCTGGCCACATTCTTCAGCCTATTTTGAGCTTATGTAGACTCAAAACTGGTTTTGGTAATCAATAGATTCAAATCTCATGATTAAAGTGTCTCAGAACATTAAATAGACATGTTCTGATAGGAGAATTTATATATTTGTGTTGGTTTGAGCACATACAATTTTCTCTGCGGCTTATACACAGGTGCGGCTTATATGTGAATAAACACCAAAAAATTTATCAATTTAAGGGATGCGGCTTATATACAGGTGTGTCTTATAGGCATAAGACTATTTTATAAGACTAGTTATAACTACTTAATATTAGTAAACATTTACAAATTGGATCAAGAAAATAATAATCATTTAATATACAGGATAGTGTTAATGGAGTCGATCCATCATTAAAACAGTCAATACCCAAATTCTTAAAAAGCTCCCTTGCTCTTGGACAGTAAATCAGTAAATAACTGACACTAATTGCTTCACCACACATACATTTAACATTATTACAATATTTTGTTTTAAATGAATTCAAACGAAGTATATGGATTAAACTTCCAACCTCCCTGGACGAGACAGTAACATGTTTATGTGATGTTTTCTCATTGTCTCTATCATTAGATTTAATACAATTATGATAATATTGATTGTCTGAATTCATCAATAATAAAGTTTTAACATTTTACTGACATATTTTCTTTACAATAGGAATTGTTCAGAAATACTTAAGGGGAGTAATTTCATGGTGTGTGGGACTGATCTTGCCTAATTCAATCGGTCAAACAGGGGAAGTCACTCTATCATTAGGTAGATCCCCAGCTCTTGCCTCGTGTGTTTCAGTAGACATATATAGCACTTAGAACACCATGCGTCATCCTAAAATTGATGTTATTTTTACGTCACATTTTGCAAATTATATCAGTTTGTGGCTACTGGCCACTTTGCAAGTAGCTGACTCACATCCTGCGGTTTCATGCTTCGACGCCATGGTTGCTATGGTTTTGACCGAGTAAGTCGAGGTAATCAACTCTATTTTTTACAAAGTGCTCTCCACTAGTTTTTTTCCCAAAATTCGTTTATGGAGAAACATTCTGTCAGATTTAAGGGAACATTAAATGACACTGCGTCATTAAGATTTTAAGCTGCCTTTTTTGCAGCTTGGTCTACCCGTTCATTTGGTGATATTCCACAATGAGAAGGCACCCGACAAAAAGACAGTAATTGTTTATTATCGGTTATATTCTTCCAGTGAAGTTTAATTTGTTTAATGGGGTAGGTGGGGGTGGGGGTCATGATGACATCACTAACTTATTACTTATTATATTCTTACACATACTCAGTTATATACACATCTACGTACACTCAACCACACCAAAAAGCACACCACAATGAAATACTGTCTTAATCACTTTTAGTAGAAGGATGTTAACCTGAAGAACAACAACACACACATACACAACTCACCATTGTTTGTTAGTTGAGGGATGCTGCTGCTGCTGCTGCTGCTGCTGTGGTCAAGCGTATTTCCTACACCAGAGTCGTGGAAATCCTGCAAACCTGGAGTGCTGTTTGCTACTGTTAGCAGACCTGACTCATTCTGACATTGTCCTCCTTCTGCTAAACTTGCCGTCTCTGGATCACAAGGCTGGTCTGAGAAAGGGAGAGAGCCAGAGCCATTGGTATCGCATGCATGAGGCTGACTTCCTTTGATTTCCATACTGGTTGCATTTCCCATTTCTAGGGCTGGAGTCTGACTTCCTATGATTTCCATACTAATTGCATTTCCCATTTGTAGGGATGGAGGTTCACTTCCTTTCATTTCCATACTGGTTGCATTTCCCATTTGTAGGGCTGGAGTCTGACTTCCTTTGCTTTCCATACTGGTTGCATTTCCCATTTGTAGGGCTGGAGTCTGACTTCCTTTGCTTTCCATACTGGTTGCATTTCCCATTTGTAGGACTGGAGGCTGACTGCTTTTGCTTTCCATATTGGTTGCATTTCCCATTTGTAGGACTGGAGGCTGACTGCTTTTGCTTTCCATATTGGTTGCATTTCCCATTTCTTGTAGGACCACATTTTCCTTCTGGTTTGTGCTAGACTGACTCGTTTCCCAGTCTCTGGTGCTTTGCCAAAACCGTGTCTGCTGAAGACCAAAGGGAAAAGCAATGGTGGAAGGAATCGTGACACTTTCTGCTGAATGAATTTCAGAAGACTGCCAACAAGGCCTGGACCTAGCAGACTGCTGACACCCTGTTTTGGTCGATTCGTCTGTGTAGAGACATCCTTTTTCTTCAGACTTCAGACCATGGTTCCTGTCTTCTGGCTCATTATTTTCTGTCTTCTCATTGAAACTGAGTGAAAGTGTTTCAGGGATGTTTGTAGACCCCATCTCGGTTTCATGTTTGATGGGGGTTGCTATCTTGAAGGGAGAGGCATATTGACGGTTGATGGGGGGTGCTATCATGAAGGGAGAGGCAAATTGATGGTAGGGTTTCACAATGCTTTCATCCCTGATCTGTCCTCCGTCTTGTTGTGGTTTGAACGGCGGGGTCTCCTGCGCACATTCACCAAGTTCCGAAGGCAAGCCGCTGGCAAAGATGTTGCTTCGCTGTTCTTGGGAGAAACTCTCATCGGTTATTGGAATGGCGGAAAGGTTCGATGATCTCATGTCACCGCTCTGATCACGGTTGTCGGATTCTCTGGACGGTCCATGTTCTGGGGTCTTGTGTTGGTCTTTGGGAAGCGGCGTGCTTGTTTTACCTGATGACATATACACATATGAGTACGCTAAAGCAGTGTGCACAAAACTATATGCACACATACAAACACACTCTGAGCACACAACTAAGCTTACATACACACATACAAACATGCTCAAGCGGTATATTAATAATAATAATAATACTGAACATTTATATAGCGCTTTACTCCTTTTGCAGGGAGCTCAAAGCGCTTTACATAGACAATAAAACACAAATAAGTTAACATTATACACATGACTCACTACAAACAAATCAAATATACATAAAATAATATTATTAAACAAAGCCCTGTTCATAACCACAAAATTTGAAACAATATTACAATATTATAAGAAAAGAAACAAAATTGCACGCAACTACATACACAATAAACAT
>CM065685.1:61104102-61137370 GCA_017654935.2 Phymorhynchus buccinoides
TGCTTCAAATCGGCTGAACTTGAAGAGAAGCCGTTGACAGAGACAACTTGAGTACGACCGGAGAGGTATGAGTGAAACCATGTCAGTGCATTAGAAGAGATGCCAAAAGTATGTTGAAGTTTAGAGAGGAGGGTGGAGTGATCGATGGTATCAAAGGCAGAAGACAGGTCTAGAAGAGAGAGCAGAGAAACCTGACCACCATCAAGAGCAGACAGAAGATCGTTTACTATCTTCAACAGAGCGGTTTCTGTGCTGTGTCCAGTGCGATAGGCAGACTGCAAGGAATAGAGTAGGTTGTTGCGGTCGAGGTGATTTTGGAGTTGGAGAAGTGCAATCTTTTCAATGATTTTAGAGAGGAAAGACAGCACATACAAACATACAAACATGCTCAAGCGGTATATTAATAATAATAATAATACTGAACATTTATATAGCGCTTTACTCCTTTTGCAGGGAGCTAAAAGCACTTTACATAGACAATAAAACACAAACAAGCTAACATTATACACATAAGACTCACTACAATCAAATCAAATATACATAAAATAAATTATTTAAACAAAGCCCTGTTCATAACCACAAAATTTGAAACAATATTACAATATTATAAGAAAAGAAACAAAATTGCATGCAACTACATACACAATAAACATGCTCTGGGCACACAACAACATACACATGTAGGTCTAGTTTGACATAAAGTGCACACTCTCACACACGCATGCATATTATAACGTGTCATGTTAATTTTCTCCTTTAGATATTTATGAAAATAAGCATATAGCCTTTACTTCTCATGCACAGACACACAAACAACACATGCAAACACACACACACACACACACACACACACACACACACACACACACACACACACACACCGCACGCACGCACGCACACACAAAACACACACACACACACACACACACACACACACACACACACACACACACACACACACACACACACACACACACACACACACCTGACACACACACGCCTTCCTACAGGACAATACCTATGTCTTACCTGGAGTCAACTGTTGAGGCAAACGTGTGGACTGCAGAGCTCCAGAGTGTTCCAGAACATCTGAATGGTCTGTCTGGTTCCCCCCTGTAGGCAACACTTGAGGCCCATCTGCCCTGGCCACATCCCCACTCTCTGTCTGCTTTCTGTTACTGTCTTCTTCTTCTTGTCTTTGTCCTTCATCTTTCTCTTCTTCTTGTCTTTGTCCTTCGTCTTTCTCTTCTTCTTGTCTTTGCCTTCGTCTTTCTCTTCTTCTTGTCTTTGTCCTTCGTCTTTCTCTTCTTCTTGTCTTTGTCCTTCGTCTTTCTCTTCTTCTTGTCTTTGGCCTTCGTCTTTCTCTTCTTCTTGTCTTTGTCCTTCGTCTTTCTCTTCTTCTTGTCTTTGGCCTTCGTCTTTCTCTTCTTCTTGTCTTTGTCCTTCGTCTTTCTCTTCTTCTTGCTGTTGTTGTCGTCGTTGTTTTCTGTGCTGTTCCACTTCCTGTTCTTGTTCCTCTTGTTTTTCTTTTTGTTGTCCTTCTTCCTGTACTTCTTTGTCTTCTCCGTGTTCCTCTTCTTCCTGTACTTCTTTGTCTTCTCCGTGTTCCTCTTCTTCTGTTCGTACTTCTTTGTCTTCTCCGTGTTCCTCTTCTTCCTGTACTTCTTTGTCTTCTCCGTGTTCCTCTTCTTCTGTTCGTACTTCTTTGTCTTCTCCGTGTTCCTCTTCTTCCTGTACTTCTTTGTCTTCTCCGTGTTCCCCTTCTTCCTGTACTTCTTTGTCTTCTCCGTGTTCCTTTTCTTCTGTTCGTACTTCTTTGTCTTCTCTGTGTTCCTCTTCTTCCTGTACTTCTTTGTCTTCTCCGTGTTCCCCTTCTTCCTGTACTTCTTTGTCTTCTCCGTGTTCCTCTTCTTCTGTTCGTACTTCTTTGTCTTCTCCGTGTTCCTCTTCTTCTGTTCGTACTTCTTTGTCTTCTCCGTGTTCCCCTTCTTCCTGTACTTCTTTGTCTTCTCCGTGTTCCCCTTCTTCCTGTACTTCTTTGTCTTCTCCGTGTTCCTTTTCTTCTGTTCGTACTTCTTTGTCTTCTCCGTGTTCCTCTTCTTCCTGTACTTCTTTGTCTTCTCCGTGTTCCCCTTCTTCCTGTACTTCTTTGTCTTCTCCGTGTTCCTCTTCTTCCTGTACTTCTTTGTCTTCTCCGTGTTCCTCTTCTTCCTGTACTTCTTTGTCTTCTCCGTGTTCCCCTTCTTCCTGTACTTCTTTGTCTTCTCCGTGTTCCCCTTCTTCCTGTACTTCTTTGTCTTCTCCGTGTTCCTTTTCTTCTGTTCGTACTTCTTTGTCTTCTCCGTGTTCCTCTTCTTCCTGTACTTCTTTGTCTTCTCCGTGTTCCTCTTCTTCTGTTCGTACTTCTTTGTCTTCTCCGTGTTCCCCTTCTTCCTGTACTTCTTTGTCTTCTCCGTGTTCCTTTTCTTCTGTTCGTACTTCTTTGTCTTCTCCGTGTTCCTCTTCTTCCTGTACTTCTTTGTCTTCTCCGTGTTCCTTTTCTTCTGTTCGTACTTCTTTGTTTTCTTTTTGTTTTTCTCTTTGTACATCTTGTTCGCTTAGTTCTTGCTGTTGCTGTTGTTGCTGTTGCTGTTGCTGTTGCTGCTGTTGCTGCTGCTGTTGTTGTTGTTGCTGCTGTTGCTGTTGCTGCTGTTGTTGTTGTTGTTGCTGTTGCTGCTGTTGCTGTTGCTGCTGTTGTTGTTGCTGCTGCTGTTGTTGTTGTGTGTTCCTCCTCTTTCTCTTTTTGTTCTTCTTTCCCCCCCTCTTCCTCTTCTTCACCTTCTCCCCCTCCTCCTCTACTCTGTGCTCCTCCCCCTTGTTTTCCTTCCCCTTCTCCTCCTTCATTCTGTGTCTCCCCACTGTCAGTTCCGCACCCTTTCTTCCGCACTCCTCTTCAGACTGTGCTTCATCAGTCCTGACCACACCATCAGTACCCCCTATGGCGCCTTTCGCTTCACAGCCAGCTTCATCCTCTACAATATTGCTCGCATCACCATCGTCATCGTCATCATTTCTTGCCTGGAAAACATTGAACGTTGCATGAGTAGTATTGTTAATCTCTGTCCCAGTTTTGTCCAAAACGCTAGCTTCAGTCTCGCCGTTAAGGTTGTGGGTGTGAACATCAGAGGCTCCTGGTCCAATTTCAGAGCCTACTGGTCCAATTTCAGAGACCCTTGGTCCAAATGCAGAGACCCCAGATCCGAAAACGAAGTCCCCTTGTGGTCCAGTAGACTGGACACTGTGACCAGAGGGAGAGGTAAGCATGCTAAATATGGATGTATGAGGAGGGTCACAGTTTCTTGTCACCAAGTCATCAGTGGTTTCTTCGTGTTCTTGCACGGTCTGGAACGTGGTGCTTGGTCTTTTTGCCCCCTGAGCATTCTTTGTCTCGTGTTGTTTGACGTTAATGTCGGGTTTATTTCGCACATCTTTCTTCTCTGAACTGTTTTCGATCCCTTTCTTTGAGTTATTTCCCATCCCTTTCTCAGAGATATTAGTCATTTCTGTCTCTGAATTCATGGCATTATCATCAGCATTGTCGCGGTCCGTGAACCCAGTTCTCTGGTTCTGCTGAACGATGTCACCGTTGTCATGCCCTGCAGACGAGTATGGAACAGTCTGGCCACTGGCACGATCTGGAGCTGCTGTTGTGGTTCCTAGCTGTGCATTCTGCCCAGTACAAGCAAGCTTAGACTCTTCAGAAGATTCAAGAGGATGCTGACCATTGTCAATGCCTGGAACTGTGGCCGTGGTAATTCCTAGCTGTGAATTCTTGTCAATGCAGCCATGTTCAGAATCTGCAGATATCTGTAATAAACTCTGACCATCATCATCTTCTGAAATCCTTTGCTGTGCGTTCTGGGTGCTGCAATCATCTCCAGACTCTTCGAGTGATTCAAGAAGGTTCTGATCATTGCTAGTGTCTAGGTCAGCTATGCCAGAGGTTTCTTGCTGCGGGTTCTGCAGGTGTCCTGCTCCGAGGACTCCGGCACAGTCATGTGAATCGTGTCCTGATCCGAGGACTCCGGCACAGTCATGTGAATCGTGTTCTGCTTCCTCCCTTGGCCTGCTCCTTTCTTCTCCACTATTGTCCAAATTTCTTTTGTCTGAATCTTTTTTGTCCGAATCTCTTTTGTCTGAATCTCTGCTGTTCGAATCTTTTTTGTCCGAATCATTTTTGTCCGAATCGCTGCTGTTCGAATCTCTTTTGTCCGAATCTTTTTTGTCCAAATCCTTTTTGTCCAAATCTCTTTTGTCCGAATCTCTTTTGTCCGAATCTCTTTTGTCTTTGTCCGAATCTTTTTTGTCCAAATCTCTTTTGTCCGGATCTCTGTGCATGCTGTCACCGTCACTGCCGTCCATTGCGCTGAAGGTGGGATGGTCCTAGCTGGTAGAGGTGAAACTGTGTTTTAGGGTGAGAGAGAGAGAGAGAGAGAACAATATTTTTAATATCTATAGGCCACTGGCCCTTAGAAAGGCCAAAGTCATGTACATAAACACGCATATATGCATAAAGTACTGGCACATTGAAAACACACAATGAGGCTTGATGTCCTAGAGCATTTTGACATTGTGTTATCATCAGTTTTTGTTTTGCGAATAGCATAAAACAGGTACAAAGAGAGTTTCCTGACTGTCTCTACAGATCCCTTTTTTTAATGGAGGGAGAGAGAGAGAGAGAGAGAGAGAGAGAGAGAGAGAGAGAGAGAGAGAGAGAGAGAGAGAGAGAGAGAGAGAGAGAGAGAGAGAGACTCCGGACAGACAAAGAAAAACTGAGAAAAAGACACACAAAGAGGGAGAAGAGAGAGAGAGAGTGAGTGAGTGAGAGAGAGAGAGAGAGAGAGAGAGAGAGAGAGAGAGAGAGAGAGAGAGAGAGAGAGTGAAAGAGAGAGAGAGAGAGACAGAGAGAGAGACTATCGCTCTCCCCCCCCCCCCCCCCCACCCCGTCCTCTTTCTGTGCATGTGTGTGGCATTATTACCTTTCATTCTTTCTACTTTATCTTCTCCCTCCTTCTTTCCTTCTTTATTCTTTTCTCCCTTTCTTTCATTTTTTTCCTTTTCTTCTTTTCATTGCTCATCCCGGGCTGGCTTTTCACAGAAAAGGTGGAATAAGGGAGTGTTCCAAGTAACTTCCATTAGAGGCCTAGTGCACAGACAGAAGTGAAACTAGAAGGATTCACTGTGCCAAGTAAGGCAATATAACACAGGCCTATGGGCTAGTACACAGACAGAAGTGAAACTAGAAGGATTCACTGTACCAAGTAAGGCAATACAACACAGGTCTATGGCCTAGTGCACAGACAGAAGTGAAACTAGAAGGATTCACTGTACCAAGTAAGGCAATACAACACAGGTCTATGGCCTAGTGCACAGACAGAAGTGAAACTAGAAGGATTCACTTTACCAAGTAAGGCAATACAACACAGGTCTATGGCCTAGTACACAGACAGAAGTAAAACTAGAAGGATTCACTGTACCAAGTAAGGCAATACAACACAGGTCTATGGGCCTACAAAAGTTTCAAATATGATCGCCTCAGAGGCGGATCTGATCGGTTTATAGGGGTCCAGACCCACCCACCCACCCCCTCCCCTAAAACTTAAAATAAAAAATGAAAGAAAGAAAAAGAGGGGAAAACATGTAATTTCAAGCTAGAGTTTTCCCCTTTTCTCCACCTTAGAGAGGCTTTCTTTGTATATTTTACAATTTAAATTATCGTCAGCTTCAGACCCTTGTCTGTAGGGTGTAGGGGGTGGGGTGTACTGATCGGAGGGATAATATGGACCTAGTACAACATTCGGCAACACCTGCTAGTAAAACTGTACTACAATTAAACAGAGAACAAAAAAGGATTAAGGGTGCTATATAAATTGGCCTATCCAAAGGAACCTCCCTTAGAAGACCGACCTCCCATTATAAGACTCCCTCCCACATAAGACCTACTTCTCTGAGACATTGCCCTTTTTTGTAAGCATAAAAATTACTTCCCTTATAAGACCTCATTTTGGATGATTTTTGAAGGTCTTATAAGGGAGGTTCCACTGTATCACTGAGTGTTGGGCTTAGCTTCTGGTTGGCTTTGGGCCAAATCGAAGGCCTAGTACCATGAACAGTCTTTAGGGCGTCTATGCCTACTAGATATACCACAGTGACTACTACAGTATGCATACTGCTATAATTAGGCCTAGGTCCCTAAATTAAGTAGCTAAGCCCGAACATCACACACGCATCATGCGCGCGCCAGCACACACACACACACACACACACACACGGTGTGCAATCCGTATTACATAGCTAGGCCAACAAGTCTACGCCAAACAAGCTTTGGCTCTAAATAATAGACCTATGAGTACAAACCTTTGCTCAAACAAGCTTTGGCTATTTCAAGCAAACACACACACACACACACACACACACACACACAGAAACGCATGCTCATATATGCTGGTGCGACACAGAGAGAGAGAGAGAGAGAGAGGGGGGGGGGGGGGGGGGAGAGCACGTAGACACTGGCTGACTGACACGACGTTCACATCACTCAGAAGTGGCGACCGAAAGTAAGATGGATTATGAAATTGTATTGCATACATACTCATGATCTAGGGGACTAAGCCTAAGGCACGAAGCTTTATCACACAAATCGACTGCCCCTGTAATCGTACTTACCAGCTTGTACAGTCTCGTGCACACTTGCTCAATGAAAACTAAACGACTCTGAACTGGATTGATCACTCGCTAACTGCTGCAACCAGGGACGGGTGAATCTCTTTGCCGCAACGCAACAGGCTTTCTATCAAGAAAAATAAAGGAAAGAGGGAAGTAATTTGTTCCTGGAAACTCCATTGCAAAACCGAAAGTAGTGAGACCCGAAAACAAGTCTTAGTGTAGAGCGAATACGCGGTCATACTTAGGTAGGTAGGTAGGTAGGTGATGTAGGGCTATGCATAGGCCTCTCGGCCCTTATTACGCCCCTTCTCGATGAATTTAGTAGTAATTTTGGAATTTTACGTCCTCTCGACCTGGGAAGGCACATATGGGACATTTGTGAGTTGTCTTCTCGATGAATTTGACTTGTCAGAATTTATTTAGTGGTTTGCGTCTCTTAAATCAAAAACTAATAAAAAAATAAATCTTTAAGAGAATGGCTTTTTTATATATATTATATATATTTTTTTTTTTTTATTCATCAAAACATTTAAATTTTGTTATCAAATTTGGGTTTTCGTCCAAAAGATTTTTGAATTCATTAATGCTAGGTGCATTCTTTATGTTAATTGGTAGATCATTCCACATATGAACAACACGGTTAGTAAAACAGTTTTTGCGGGTGTTAGTATTAGATCTGTTAAGACACAATTTACCATCACTATTTCTTGTTTTGTCTACTGTGCATTTTATGAAAAAGTCATTGAAATTTATATCATCAAGATTATGTACAATTTTATAGGTTTGAATAAGGTCCCCTCTAAGTCTTCTTCCCTTCAAAGATGGTAATTTCAGAAAATTTAAACGTTCCTCGTAAGACATATTTTTACATGCTTTAACTAATTTTGTGGCTCTTCTCTGAACTTTTTCAATTATTATTGATTGTCTTTTTAGGTTAGGATACTTCTTCTTCTCCTTAGGCAGCCAACTTCAACACGCTGAAGGTTCTGCTGCACTTTTGGTACGATGTTCTAAAATTTTGAAGGCGAATGTTTTGTGAAATGTCCTTTTAGCTTAGAGGATGACACACGCTGTTCCGCCGAGCTGTTTCTATACTGAATAACACAAAAATAACGGACTCTATAAAAAATATCGTGAAGGGAGACGGCGGATAGCTCATTCTCGTACTAGTAATCCAATAAAATTCCAGGAAAGTGCGCGTGCGTGTCTCGTGGGTCGCGTGCGTGGAGAGAGAGAAAGAGAGAGAGAGGGAGAGAGAGCGGAGAGAGAGAGAGAGAGAGAGAGAGAGAGAGAGAGAGAGAGAGAGAGACAGACAGACAGACAGACAGACAGAGAGAAGGTGTATGTGCGTATGTTTTCCATTGGCTTTCTATTTATAATTTTGTTTGAGAAATAAATTGTATTGGACGTGCTTCTGAATCTATATGGGTCAAATGGTGATTGAGCAATCCATTTGAGATTCTTTCGACTTCTCTACTTTTGAGTTAGTTTAGCAACGGACACATCGTCGAACAGCATGTGTCATCCTCTAAAATAGAAGACTCTTGCAAAATATTTGCCTTCAAACTTTCGTAATATCGTACTAAAAAGGAAGTATCCCAGTAATTTGTATGATTCGCCCTAGAGTATTTTGTCCTTGGGACAGTGAAAGGGTAGAGGAAATCATATCCCATTGAATAATATAAGCCCGGTTATTTTTTATTATTTTTTATTTTGGTCTGTCATTAATTGTACAGTGCATGTCTGTCAGGATTATGGTTACACTATCGGTCTTTTCCTTACAACATTATGTAAGCTAGTCCCCAAAACAGTTAGGGTCACTTTATATTTTCGTATTACTTTATGAAATAAAACTCAACTGCTCTAATGAAAACATTACTTTGCGATTTTATTATGGTTTTAGTACAACATTTGCATTCCACTGAAAGTGTTTAAGTGCCATTTTTTCTCAAATATATAGAGACACAACATTGTAATCCCACCCATCTCACGATTGATGGTCCTTGGGAAAACAACTTATGTGACGTAATCACCATCACCATCACCATCATCATCATCATCATCATCAATGATCATCATCATCATCACCATCATCATCATCACCATCATCATCATCACCATCACCATCATCATCATCATCATCAATGATCATCATCATCATCACCATCATCATCATCGCCATCATCATCATCCCCATCATCATCATCACCATCATCATCATCACCATCGCCACCATCATCATCATCAATGATCATCATCATCATCACCATCATCATCATCACCATCATCATCATCCCCATCATCACCATCACCATCGCCACCATCATCACCATCACCATCATCATCACCATCACCATCATCACCATAGTAGTAATAATTTTATTTGCTATAGCGCTAACATTCCACACTATAAGCATGGTCTGTGCGCTTTTCAAATTGAAATATAAATAGAACATCAGACAAGTAAAATCAGAAAATAACAATAACATACACTTGATAAGAAATTACAAGATAGCATGGTCCACATACCACAAACGACAACACAGTCATAAGATAGCAACAGATTAAAACTCACTTACTAAAACATAATAGGCATATAACATACACTTCGTAATAGCACACATGAAAACGCAAGATAACAAGATTTACAAACTTACAATAGACTACACATTCAGGAGATAGTTAAATCTTGCGTGTTGTGACGAGGGAATGGGTTAAAAGGCTAAGTCTCTAGGGAAGACTTTTAGTGTTTTAAATTTTCAAGTAGAAAATTTGCCTTTAGCCCACTTCTCTAGGGTATGGGAGGTGAGCAACTTTCCCGGCCCCTTTTCATCTAATAAATTTATATTTGTGCCCGGGTTCTGGCTCGTATGATTGTAAGAAATACAAGTGGTTGATTTGCTCTAAATGGCAGACAGAGAGAAGTAGGGTTTTACATGAAATTACAAGACTTCCACTCTCATCAGTCTGACCAAAGGGTTCAGAATTATTTGACACTTGTATTTTATTTACTCACAAAATCTGCATAAGATTATGCAACAATAATAATAAAGCAGCTCAATGGCGCCAAAACAAAATATGAATGAAAAACAATGAAATCCGAAAGGATTTACAAGACTTTTGTCTTTCTAGAAGGTTAGCCCCAAGCAGGAAGGGTCACTAATTATCTTCATGGTCCGGAGGAAAGTTCAAATGATTGGCGCGGTCCTGTGGACTTAGCTGTTGTCAAGTTCCTCCGTAGTGATCGGTGAGTGCTGGGTTGACTCGGCTTGCTCGTCAGGTGAGAGTAGCTCCCAGTCGTTCCGGTTACGGCGTCACGGGATGGCACGGTTCAGGCGTGGTCTCCTCGCGGATTCGGGGTGCAGGGCGTCTTTGCGGCGTTCCCGTCTGGTTTCCTTGTGAGTCAGGGATTGAGCGTCCTGACCACGATGCCCTGCTGATAATCACAGGAGAAGGTGGATGTACATCTCTATGGCTTAGAGACAAGGGGCTTCAGTCGGCAGGGAATTAGTGGATCCCAACCGGCTAGAAGGCTGCCCTTGTACAATAGCACTAGTAATAAATAAACTGAATTTCAGTTAACAAACTGAGATCAGTAAAACATAAAAGGTGTACAGGAATCAACTGGTAGGATTCAGTACCCGGCTAGATCAAAGTCTATGATCAAGCCAACATCACTCTCCATCCAACACCTGGAAAGGAATGTTATCATAAAGTGCAAGATTGCAACCCACAGGCTTCCTACTAAAAATATACAAAAGGGTTAGTAGGCATAAAACCCGGTTCTGGTACCAAAAGAGTTAAAGTCAAAAACACACACACAAATAATCAGTGCACATAATTAGAACAGAATGTTTACCACTTCTTTTCAATAACATATCTACTCCTTATTCATCACTGAACATAGGATCTAGATCAAAAATAGGATCTAACAAAAAACAAATCTCAATCACCAGCCATCAATAATACTCACTAGTTGGGCTATTAGGACTGGCTGGGAGAGAGGTTGAGTCTGCAATGTTGCTTCGCCAGGTTTTGGAGGTATTTTGAGAGAGAATGTGTAGGCTAACTTTCCTCACTACTCAAATTTTCCCCTCCAATTTCAAACACCCGAGACCCTGTGATTGGTTTATAGCAGTCCACAAGTCACAAGATGATGTTATAATATTATGCATAGTAGTACAGAACGATCACGAGCCGGTTACATCACTGGCACGTGTACCATTCCTCCTTCTCGTGATCGGGAAAGGAGATACGGGGAACAAAGGGAAACCGCCAATGTGGGGGTCATCCGAGGAAAAACCCGTGATCAAACAGATATTGCTTCGGAATCGGCGCGTTGTTTGATGTTGAATTGTACTTAAAGTGGCGGCCCAGAAAAAAAGGGGGGGGGAGGGGGGGGGGGGGGGGGCGGTGTAGATAAAGAAAGTGGGGTTGTGCGTGATACATTGTCACACGTGTTAAAACATAATAACTACATCATCATCACCGTCATCATCATCATCACCATCACCATCATCATCACCATCACCATCATCATCATCATCACCATCACCATCATTATCATCAACAACAGCAACAACAACAACAAATATAGTGACATAATAATCAGCAAGTGATTGTGGTCATTTATGGAAGGGAAGGCAGTAACAACACTGTGACAACAACAACAACAACAACAACAACAACGACAACGACAACGACAACAACAACAACAAAACAGCCTCAAAGATGCTTGAGCATGAAGATAGTTCTGGGAACAAATTTTTTATCACTTTTTTTCTTTTAATGAAATTAGGTAATTACCTTAATAAATCACAACATGGACACAAGTAATTAAAAAAAATGCATAGAAGTAGCACAACGAAAGTGTGACGAGGTAATGGGTTAAAAGGCTAAGTCCCTAGGGAAGACTTTAGAAAATTTGCCTTTAGCCCACTTCTCTAGGGTATGGGAGATGAGCAACTTTCCCGGCCCCTTTTCATCTAATAAATTTATATTTGTGCCCGGGTTCTGGCTCGTATGGTTGTAAGAAATACAAGTGGTTGAATTGCTCTAAATGGCAGACAGAGAGAAGTAGGGTTTTACATGAAATTACAAGACTCCCACTCTCATCAGTCTGACCAAAGGGTTCAGGATTATTTGACACTTGTATTTTATTTACTCCCAAAATCTGCATAAGATTATGCAACAATAATAATAAAGCAGCTCAATGGCGCCAAAACAAAATATGGATAAAAAAAACCAATGGAATCCGAAAGGATTTATAAGACTTTTGTCTTTCTAGAAGGTTAGCCCCAAGCGGGAAGGGTTACTAATTCTCTTCATTGTCCGGAGGAAAGTTCAAATGATTGGCGCAGTCCAGGGGACTTAGCTGTTTCAAGTTCCTCCGTGGTGATCGGCGAGTGCTGGGGTGGCTGGGCTTGCTCGTCAGATGAGAGTAGCTCCCAGTCGTTCCGGTTACGGCTTCGCGGGATGGCACGGTTCAAGCGTGGTCTCCTCGCGGATTCTGGGTGCGGGTCGTCTTGGCGGCGGTCCCGTCTTGGTGCTTGGTGGAGTCCGGGATAATCTTCCGGCCCACGATGCCCTGCTGATAATCACAGGAGAAGGTGGATGTAGATCTCTATGGCTTAGAGACAAGGGGCTTCAGTCGGCAGGGCATTAGTGAATCCCAACCGGCTAGAAGGCTTCCCTTGTACAATAGCACTAGTTAATAAATAAACTGAATTTCAGTTAACAAACTGAGATCAGTAAAACATAAAAGGTGATCAAGACAACATCACTCTCCATCCAACACCTGGAAAGGAATGGTATCATAAAGTGCAAGATTGCGGCCCATAGGTTTCCTACTAAAAATAGACAAATGGGTTAGTAGGCATAAACTCCGGTTCTGGTACCAAAAGTGTTCAAGTCAAAAACACACACACACAAATAATCAGTGCACATAAATAGAATAGAATGTTTACCACTTCTTTTCTATAACATATCTATCTACTCCTTATTCATCATTGAACATAGGATCTAGATCAAAACTAGGGTCAAACAAACCAGATCTCAATCACCTGCCATCAATAATACTCACTAATTGGGCTATAACTGGCTGGGAGAGGGTGAGTCTGCAATGTTGCTCTAGCTAGGTTTCAGCGTCTTGTGTGAAAAACTTTTTCTCACTACGCCAATTATAGCCTTCACTTTCAAACAATGAAAGCCTGTCATTGGTTTATAGCAATTGACACATCACAAGATGATGTTCAAAATGTACAGAACAATCACGCGCCGGTTACAGCATTATCACATGCCGGACATTCCTAACCTTGCTCATGATAGGAAAGGCAAAACCGTCTTCAAAGGGAATTGACCGTGGTTGTCACTTTCTCATGGTGAGGAGGGTAGATAAGAGAGGGGGGGGGGGTGAAGGGAGATAACCTCTGTAGGGGTTACATGCCGACCGGGGACAAAGAGACAACTCCCTTAATCGGCGTTCTCTTTGATGGTGGATGGCAATTAACGTGGCGGCTGGTCGAGACATGAAAAGGAGAGAGGGTGGGGGGTGGGGAGGGGAGAAGGAAGAGGGGGGGGGGGTGTAGATAAGAAATAAAGAAAGCGGGTCGCGCGGGACACTTACGTCACAGAAAGGGACATTAAGTGTCAAACTGACCACTCTGAGAAAATTATACCGTGTAATTATGACAATTCTCTTTCTAATGATGCAAGAACCATTCTTGCATCTTTTTCCGTTCCAGAATTATGAGCTTTTAAAGTTAGTAGGGTGAGCATCGGCCATTTTGAGAAAACACAGTCTAAAGTCTAGCCTAGTTGAGGAAAATGCATTGGACTGCTCGTTTTAAGACACTTATAAGACCACTTAAGGACCATACTAAAGATTATCCTTTATAAATATGAAAGATAATATAATAATAATTGGCACTTATATAGCGCACATATCTAGAAAATTCTATTCATGGCGCTTTACAAAGAAATAAAACTATAAACATTCACACACACACACACACACACACACACACACACACACACACACACAAAGAAAGACGATGAAGGGGGGAGGGTGGGAAGGGGGGTGACGCGGGGGGGGGGGGGGGGGGGGGCATCACACACACATACACGCTGCATGCACACACACACATACACACACACACGCACGCACGCGCACGCGCGCACGCACACACACACACACACACACACAAACAAACACACACACACACACCACTCAATTTCCATACGGCACAATCAACACACACACTGCATACACACACACACACACACACACACACACATTGCACGCACACGCACGCGCACACGCACACGCACACGCACACGCACGCGCACACGCACACACACACACACACTCAATGTCCACACTGCACAATCAACCTATGCATGTCAGCTACAACTTAGAAAAGAGATGAGTTTTTAGACCGGCCTTGAACGCGTCCAGAGAGTCGGAGTGTCTGAGAGACAGGGGTAAGTTGTTCCACACAGATGGAGCCTGGAACAAAAAGGACCTTTCACCATAGGTTTTGGTTTTGACAGTGGCTGGTTGCAGGAGGCGTGTGTCAGAGGAAGAGCGGAGGACACGAGAAGGTGTGTAGAGATGAAGTAGGTCAGACAGGTAATCAGGGGCAGAACCAGAGATGACAGTGAAGGAAAGAGTGGAGAGTTTATAGTCAATCCTATCAGAGATTTTTAACCAGTGCAGAGAGTACAGAAGTGGCGTGACATGTTCATACTTAGAAGACTTAAGGACTAATCGGGCAGCATTGTTTTGAATTCTTTGGAGGCGACTGAGAAGATACTTTGGGAGGCCAGCAAGGAGAGAGTTGCAGTAATCGATTTTAGACAAAACAAAAGCACAGACCAAAGTTTTCGTGGCGTCAGTAGACAGATAGTGGCGAACAGAACTTATTTTGCGGAGCTGAAGGTATGCAGATCGACAAACATTTGAGACATGTTGTTGGAGAGAGATAAAATGTTATAGAGATCACAAAAATACGCATAACTCAAAATTGACCCCCAAAATGAGATTTTTGACTTTGCAAGCCTAGCTGTTGTGACAAGCTAGTCCAGTGACTTAATGTCCCTTTCGTGGTGCTGGGTCAATTCGTTGATTGACCCACAACGTTTTTGTGCCCAGTGCAGCCTGAGGAGGGTACAACCAACGTTTTGGTTTGACCAATAGCTTATCAACAATTTTGTTTGTAGCACCGGACAGCTCGGGAGCCGCAACAAAGTCTGTAGCAGCTTTATATCTGTCATTGAACACTCTTGCAAACTTCCAGAGAGAGAGAGAGAGAGAGAGAGAGAGAGAGAGAGAGAGAGAGAGAGAGAGAGAGAGAGAGAGAAACGAAAACGATAACGAAAACGAAATTTTATTTAACCAGGGAACATGAGATAAGCAAGTTACATGCTTTTTTCCACCCAGCCCTGGGGAAAAATGAAATAAATCAAACAAGAAAGCTAAATAATATATGTACATGCAGAAATGAGAATAAAAGGGAGGGAGGATGGGGGGAAGAGGCACAGAGGGGGATAAGGATGTGGACATTTTGGAATTTAAAGTACAGGGGAAAAAAAGAAAAAAAAGTCACATCATGCAAACATAAAAACAGCAAAGGATAACACTCCTCATCATTATCAGTAATAGTAAGATAGTAATAAACAAATCAAGTTATATCATACAAAAGTATCAAACACATATATGTTATCACATTTTATAACAAAATCAGCAATCATAAATATCATCATTACATGTTTTCTTTTAATCTCTGAAATAGAATATTTTGATACGCGTTTTTGAAAGAAGTAATGCTGCTTTTCTGCTTAAGATTAGTTGTTAAGGAATTCCAAAGAGTACCACCTGAGTATGTTAAGCTTGTTTTGAAAAGATCAGTTCTAGGTTTTGGAATAACAATATTGTTAGTATATCTAGATTGGTTGATTGGAAACTTTTTAATTAATGTTGGAGGTGCAAAACCATTGATTATTCTAAACATCATGACAGCTTTGTTGTATTGAAGTTTGTCTGTAAGAGGTAACATTTTTATTGCGATGTAATCTTGAAAAGTTAGAGAAGACGATTTTAGGAGGACTGCTTTAAGGGCTCGCTTATGAACATTGATTAATGGCTTTAATGTGCCAACTTGAATACATGCATAAAGGAAGTGCTTACGGGCATCGAGATTAAGGAAGTTTTTAATTTTAGAGAGGAGAGAGAGAGAGAGAGAGAGAGAGAGAGAGAGAGAGAGAGAGAGAGAGAGAGAGAGAGAGAGAGAGAGAGAGATTATGCCCTGGTGGGAAACATTTCACTGCGGTCGACCAAATTCTACCCTAAACACCGTTTCGGTCACTGAACTTGTGCCGCAGTCAATAACACGTCAACACAGTACAGCAAGGTCATGGACGCATTGAAAGACTTGGGACGCGACCTCACGGATATTGTGAGTGAAAGTTCGCTTAACGTCTTCCGGCCTGGAACAGGCACATATGGGACATTAACAAAGATAGTTCTGGATATTGTGTTGATGAAAATGATGTTTTACGTCCTCTCGGTCATAGACACATATGGGACATTTGTAAATACAAAGATGGTGGGAACAATACTGGCTGCAATGCCCGGAGGCAGTGCAACACCAGTAAAGTCCCGAGTTTTTTTAACAATATAGATAAGTGTAGCGGTAACCACGCCTCGGTTAAACCTCATCGGCTATGGTACCACCACATTGTCTGATAGGCCTATATGCGTGTTATGGATATGGTGACGGGTCTGTCTCACTTTTAATTTCCGTGGTCTGTGTGCGCGTCTGTCTTTCTGAAGCTCGATTATCTTGAAAAGTAGGCCTACTGGATGGATTTTTTAAAATCAAATTTGGCAGAGGGGTAGACATCACGGGCACTACATTAATTTACATAATTTAATGTAGTGTCAGTGGTAGACATTTTGAATAGGAATGTTGCTTCGAACATTTTGAGTTATTAAATGGAAACAACCAGTGTGTGTGTGTGTCAGTGTCACTGCGTGTGTGTGGGTGTGTCACGCGTGTGTGTGTGTGCCGTGTGAGTACAAAAATATAAACACTCTATTGCTCTATGCAAATTATATCCTATCAGACTGGCCCGGTTTAATGATTGCTTTACGCCTATGCTACGAGACATATATCTCTGGCCCGGATTGCACTGTCGCAGTGTCATCTGCCGCCCGGCGATGTCCGTCCTTGTTAGTCCCCGAGCCGAAGGTTCGGGAACTATTGTTTCTGTCTGATTCGTCCGGCGTGCCTCCGTCCGTCCGTCCGTCCGTTTTTCTCAAAAACTATTCAGTCTATCATCATCAAATTTGGTATACTAGTTTGCCAAGATGCAAGCTATCCACTGATGTATTTAGTTTTGCATTAAGGTCAAGGTCGCGCCAGTTATAGGGTTCAAACCCCAAAACACATAATCGCTAATATCTCGCGAAGTTTTGCATGTATTTCAATGCAGTTTTTTTCACAACATTTCTTGATGAATGGTCTATAACACAGTTGTCATGAATTTTTCTGTGCGCTCGTGTGCGCATGATCGCGCGTGCTCAAATCACGGGTCCGAACACACATGCGCCATGAAACAGCTTTGTAGCTCTGTGGTTGACGCTCTCTCTCTCTCTCTCTCTCTCTCTCTCTCTCTCTCGATTTCGGAGTAGCTCGGCGATGCTGCGAGGGGACTTTACAGCCGCTCGGCGTTGCCCTTGTTGTTCTTTGCATTTCCCTTGAGTACACGACCTGAGTTCCCTGAGTTAACTTACTTACTTTGAAGTTTTTACCAGCCCCGAACAAAATGTTTTCAGTGCATTCTGAAGCCGACTATGTGACTATATGTTAACACGATAACGTTTGAACGGAGGGACCTAGGACGCTCATAGTTTACATGCGGATACTAGGTACTAAGAATATCTAGGCCAAGTGGATCTTGGAGGCGATGCCCCAACTGAACTAGCAGCAGCTGATGATGATTTGAATCATAAAACTAAAAGATGCAAAGAAGGCCTCTCCTGGGGAAAACAAGGAACATGTAACTTGTAAGCCAAAGCTAACGATAATTTGAATATAAAAGAAGCACTGAAGGCTCTCCTGGGAGAATGAGCTAAAAACAACCAACCACGGCATGAAATTACATACATGAAATCACAGGTATCTGCGTGATAGTCATCAATGGACCCCCTCCTCCCCCCTCTTTCTCTCTTTCTTTTATTTTTTAAAAGAAACAAAAAGTCGGGGGGAGAGGGGTGGGGGGGGGGGCGGAACCTCTGTCGGTGCAGATTCCCTATTTGCTTTTTTATACTGAGGCCTGTATCTCGACTACTGTATGACTCACGTTGGCTCTTATAGTTCATCAACATGAGGATTGGTTGGCTTTGGGGGACCCTTTTCCAACGCTAACAGACCTAAAGAAAGGTGGCAGAGTGGAATTAAGACGTTCACCTGCCGATTCCAATGCGTGACTGCGCAGCGTGAGTGACCCGGGTTCGAATACTGGCATCGCTCTTAGTTCGACTGGAAAATCGAAATGAACGTCAAGTCCTTCGGAAGGGGACTTAAACTAGTCTGACCCATACGCTTTACGCACCCGTAAAAATCCCACGGCAGTTAAAAGTCGGCACTGAGCAGGGAGAAATCCCGCTGCCTGGTATGACCAAATTGATAACTAGGTTTCCCAAGTCTGTCTCCATCCCACTCAACCTACCCCCCCCCCCCTCCCCCCCTAAAAATTAAAAAAAAGTAGGCGCTGCGCTTGTGGCGAGCCTGAATTTCACAGAGATAGGGCCTAAGTCCCTGTGACTCTAATTATGCCAAATACTAAATACCAAATACCAATAAAGACCTCACCATTGCGAGAGGGTGACAGTGTCTTCAGAGTAGGGCTTCTCTACGGTATGGCCTTGTGTGCATTATGTCCACAATCAGCAGGTACCGTACGGAAACCCCGTACACATAGGCCGTGTACACATACATGCGGATGTTCCGCGCGGAAACCCATGCGCAATCCGTAAATAAGTAAAAGAAAGAAGGAGAAAAATATACGCACGTGTCCGTATTTACCCTAATCCGTATATTTATTTATTTCTTTCTTTTACTTATTGATTATGTCCGCACGGAAAATCCGGATGTACTGTGTACCAGGCCTTATAATACAAAATAAGCACCGAGAAGGGATTATGGATGGGTTTCGCACAGAACCTGCACGCATGGGTTATGCACAGAACTTGAGTGCATGCATGGGTTATGCACAGAACTTGAGTGCATGCATGGGTTATGCACAGAACTTGAGTGCATGCATGGGTTATGCACAGAACTTGAGTGCATGCATGGGTTATGCACATAACTTGAGTGCATGGGTTATGCACAGAACTTGAGTGCATAGGTTATGCACAGAACTTGAGTGCATGGGCTTCGCACGGAATTTGAGTGCATGGGTTTCACACGGAACTTGCGCGGCGTATATGTACACACATCCTATGGGAACAAATTCTGTCCAACCCTGGAGAATCTATACATATTTAATAATATTCAGTTTGTTTGTTTTGTGTGTGTGTGTGTGTGTGTGTGTGTGTGTGTGTGTGTGTGTGTGTGTGTGTGTGTGTGTGTGTGTGTGTGTTCGCCCTGTAACTCGTGAACCAGTGGGCCGAATTGCTTCAAATTTTGTGTGGTGGTGTACCGTGGTACACAGATGGTTCCTCAAAAATTGTGACCATGCTGACCTTGACCATGAAGTTTGACTTTGAAAACCGAAAATGTCTTCTTTACTCTGTGTATTTCACGTTTGAACTGTATCTCATTAACATGTGGATAGAATGGTTTCACATTTTGTGTGGTGGTGTATCACGGGGAAGGGGTAGTTCAGTAGAAAAATTATACGTAACCGTGAAGGTTGACCTTGAAAACCATAATTTCTTCAAAAGGCCATATCTTTCACATCGTAAATTTACATTGTTCAAACTTGGTATAAGGATGCATTGACAAATGTTGCTTCTGAATAATTAATACAGATGAAGGTCAAGGTCAATGTCAAGGACGTAGATCTTCGAGGTGTCAAACTGATGTTTTCTCTGCCATATCTTTCACATTTTTGAAGTTACAGGCTTCAAAGTTGGCATGTTGGTAGACTGACTCAAACTCTTGGGTGGTGTATACAATTAGTTATCTTAATGACCTTGACCTTTGCTTTTCCTTTTTTTTTAGCAGTGGTTATATAGTTGGATATAATTGGGTTTACACCCAAATAACTATGTATATTCTTGATCAACATGATCTAAGAAAAGAACACAGGAGACATTTAAAGCCCCTTGACCTTGATCTTTAATCTTGAGGCTGTTAAATAAAAATGGATTATTCCTCAAGAACCACTGGAACCGGAATTACTTCAAATTTTGTGTGGAGGTGTATTACAAAGAAGACAGCTAGGGCTATGATGGGGGGTGGAGGTAGGGAAGTGTAGACTTAACAGGCAAAGGACATCCGCATCACCCAAGGATGGCACCACACCACATTTTGAACCTCCAGTGCAAACCTCCGCCAGGGAATAAATGTTGCAAAGCGAAGCGGGAGGGGTGTAGCTGCTAGTCATGTATTAAAGTTTCTGCACTGCAGTCAAATCATTATTTCCCCGCCACTGGTTTCTTACATGTTATCACATGTATAGCACCTTTGTGTTGAATTGTTTTTGTTTCGATCAATTAAGATTAATTTTGGGGGATTGATTGATTAGATTGTCTTGATTAATTGATTTTTTTTCTTTCTTTATGTTGTTACAAAGAAGCCTTTTTCTAGATTTTTGGAATGTGTATTTGTTTTTAAGAAAAATGACAGTATTGATCAATTTGAAAACCCCCACTTAATTATGATGAAATTGAAATATTGTGATGCTACAAACTCCACGTAGCAAACACATGTATGCTTCCATGGTCAATTGACACAATCAACTCATGGTCACAGTGATAACAATACTAATAAATCTTTGTTCCAGCTAACAACTGACTCAAGAACCCGTAACAGTGATTTAAAAATACTAACCCAGTATAGCCGAACTAATATTTGAAAAAAATTCTTTTCTAACACAGTAATAAAGTTTTGGAATACTCTTCCTGCACATATTAAACGAGCACAGAATCTAACACAATTCAAAAACCTCCTTGGTGGATACACCAACATATCAAAACTACAATATGAGCATGACTAAAAGGCAGATTTGCCGAAAACAAAATACAAAAACCTCTCAGCTGTGCAAAAGTTCAAACAAAAATTACAGGACAGTGAAGAGGCCGCGAGGCCTAATGTCCTAACTACCTGACCTGACCTGACCTGACCTTTTTGCATGCAACATCCACTGATGTGTGGCCTTCTTCCCTTTCGTGCCCACAATCAACAGGCTGATTTTTTGGCACTTTGGGTTGAGGTCCGAAGTGGTCGGTCACAATCCTACTCTGCGTTTTTAAGGGGAGGGGGGAGGGGGGGATTTAATGAGAGCCGACAGTTGCCTGGAACGTGTCCAGGGGCGTTCACCGCCCTCTCTGACAGTCTGTTCCAGTCCCCGATGGTCCTCGGGAAAAACGAGCTCCGTCGAGCTCCGTCGGTATTCTGTCCTGCACTGGGTGGTACACAGCTGTTGTTCATGCCCTCTTCTCTGACGGCTAGGCGCTGGTTGGAGCCTGCTGTTGTCCACCTTCACAATGCCTTCCTCGATCTTGTACAGCATTGTCAGCCGTGCATTCCTCCTTCTCTGCTCCAAGGTGGGCCAACCCAAGCGTTCCAGCATAATCCCCTACACTCGAGGTGTTGTGGTAGCGGTTCAGCACGAAGCGAGCCTAATGTCGTGCATGCTCCCCAAATACAAATACACCTTTGCATGCATCATGTGGGGCCCGAGTTTCCGATCGGGGGGGGGGGGGGGGGGATTAACGGTCGTGCATAACACACTCTGCATGCATCATATGGGGCCTGGGTGTCTCCGACTAGACCGGGGGCATTTAATGGTCGTGTATGACTTTTAACTCTTGCCTTTCCCCTTTATTACAATGCGCCCCCCTGTGACGAGGTAATGGGTTAAAAGGCTAAGTCCCTAGGGAAGACTTTAGATAATTTGCCTTTAGCCCACTTCTCTAGGGTATGGGAGATGAGCAACTTTCCCGGCCCCTTTTCATCTAATAAATTTATATTTGTGCCCGGGTTCTGGCTCGTCAGATGGTTGTAAGAAATACAAGTGGTTGAATTGCTCTAAATGGCAGACAGAGAGAAGTAGGGTTTTACATGAAATTACAAGACTCCCACTCTCATCAGTCTGACCAAAGGGTTCAGGATTATTTGACACTTGTATTTTATTTACTCCCAAAATCTGCATAAGATTATGCAACAATAATAATAAAGCAGCTCAATGGCGCCAAAACAAAATATGGATAAAAAACACAATGAAATCCGAAAGGATTCACAAGACTTTTGTCTTTCTATAAGGTTCGCCCCATGCCGGAAGGGTTACTAATTATCTTCGGTGTCCGTAGGAAAGTTCAAATGATTGGCGCAGTCAGGTGGACTTAGCTGTTTCAAGTTCTGGGCTTGCTCGTCAGGTGAGAGTAGCTCCCAGTCGTTCCGATTACGGCTTCGCGGGATGGCACGGTTCAGGCGTGGTCTCCTCGCGGATTCTGGGTGCGGGTCGTCTTGGCGACAGTCCCGTCTTGGTGCTTGGTGGAGTCCGGGATGATCTTCCGGCCCACGATGCCCTGCTGATAATCACAGGAGAAGGTGGATGTAGATCTCTATGGCTTAGAGACAAGGGGCTTCAGTCGGCAGGGAATTAGTGAATCCCAACCGGCTTGAAGGCTTCCCTTGTACAATAGCACTACATGTAGTTAATAAATAAACTGAATTTCAGTTAACAAACTGAGATCAGTAAAACATAAAAGGTGATCAAGACAACATCATTCTCCATCCAACACCTGGAAAGGAATGGTATCATAAAGTGCAAGATTGCGGCCCATAGGTTTCCTACTAAAAATAGACAAAAGGGTTAGTAGGCATAAACTCCGGTTCTGGTACCAAAAGTGTTCAAGTCAAAAACACACACACACAAATAATCAGTGCACATAAATAGAATAGAATGTTTACCACTTCTTTTCTATAACATATCTATCTACTCCTTATTCATCATTGAACATAGGATCTAGATCAAAACTAGAGTCAAACAAACAACCAGTCTCAATCACCAGTCATCAATAAGACTTACTAGGTGGGCTATTCTGGCTGGGAGAGGTGTTGCTCTAGTCAGTTTCAGCGTCTTGTGTGAAAAACTTTTTCTCACTACGCCAATTATAGCCTTCACTTTCAAACAATGAAAGCCTGCTATTGGTGTATTACAGTCCACACGTCACAAGATGCTGTTCTAATTGTACCGAACAATCACGCGCCTATTCCATCCTTATCACATTCCTGACATTCCTAACCTTGTGATTGGAAAAGCAAAACCATCTTCAAAGGGAGATAACCGTGGTTGTCACTTTCTTGTGATGAGACGGTAGAAAAGAGGGGGGGGGGGGTGAAGGGAGATAACCTCGGTAGGTGGTACGTGCCGACCGGGGAGACAATTCGGACTTCAAACAGACAACGCCCTTACTCGGCGTTCTCTTTGAACGCGGGATGGCAATTAACGTGGCGGCCGGACAGAGAAAAGAAAAGGAGAGGGGGGGGGGGGTGTAGATAAAGAAAGAGGGGTCGCGCGGGACACTTACGTCACAGAGGCCCCCCGAAGAAAAGATTCTGGTACCGGAATCTTCCTGTGGAACGCCGACTCCACTTTCGACTTGGGCGACAGGGACAAATTAGTGGGGAGACTGGGTCGGCTGGAATGGTGGAACATCTGGTCGCAACACAGAGTTCAAAGGAGCAGGTGGGTTAGAGATCAGTGGAATGGATTCCGACTGAGGTTGGTGCGGCAATCCTGTGTTGAGTTGTCCCAAGGTTGATTGCAGAATAGCAAACACCTCTTGCCTGAGTTTCCCCTTTAGCCTGGATTCATCATTGCTGATGATGTGGTTTGGTAGGCCGATTCGGGCGAAAATGGCTTTGAGTGCCGCGGCTATCTGGCTAGCATCAAGTGAGGAGATTGGGGCGGCATCGCACTGCATGGTACATATGTCGACCACGGTGACTATGTACCGGAATTTCTTCTTCCGTTGAGGTAGAGGCCCGACCAAGTCGACTGCCACTCGCTGAAAGGGAGGGGTAGGTGACGGCTGTACGTGCGGCGGCCTGTCCCGATAGTACCTTCGGTGGGTGTTTGCGGGTACAGTGCTGCCTTTCACCTGAGGTACCTGTGGCGAGTGGTCTTGGGTCGTTAGGCGGACTTTCCTTGGGAAGGATTTTCCAAGTTGTGGCGGACTTGGGGACTTGGGACAATCTGGATTGGCTCGCGCGGCAATTTGGTTTGCCGCGTTGAGAGGTTTCTTCCCTGCTGAGGGAGATTTGCTCTTTGGGAAGGAGGGAGGGAGTTGGTTTGTGGATTGGGGAGAAGGGAATGCTGCTGAAACTAGGGCAGGTTGAGAGGGGTGCCCTAAAAACACATACTGTGATCCAAGTATGAGGTCATAGACAGGACTGTCCATGAGCACTGCCTTGATGGGTCCCTTTACAAACCTGGTGTCGACATTGATTATGGCGACTGGCAAAGTGGATGGGGGGATTGCAGCATCAGGGCCTTGCAGAGAGATGAAGTCTCCCGTGTATGCTGACGTGGGGACTAAGGATCCGCAGACAATGGCGTCGCATGACAGTCCAGTGTCATAGAGACACTGAACAGGGATGTTGTTGACAGTCGCCTGTCCAACTACTGACGGTGTGCCTGGACACTGTACTGGGGAGGGGTTTGTGCAATTCTGCGAAGTCGAGACGACTTGCATAGTTGCAACATTTTGCCGCTTGTAAGCAAGTTTCCTGCAGTCATCCCGATTGTGGGTGTTCGACTTGCAGTATGAGCAGAACAAGGGTTGTCCCAGTGGTTGTCGTTCATGGGTAGAACTGTTTGACCCACTTTTGGAGTTGGGGTTAAACCTGCTCTGCTGTGAAGCAGTGGACCCAACAACTTGCTGCAGTTTTGGCCTTTTAGGGGCGCTAGGTTCATCATGGGCTAGAGTGTACCTATCACTTAGCTGGATGAGGTCAGCCAGAGTTGTGGCACCTTGTTCGGCAGTAAAGGTGCGTAACTCTGGGGACATGGTTTCGCGCAGTTGCTCGCCAACCATCAGTTCCCGGAGATCATCATAGGACTCAGATTTGGCAGAAAGCGACACCCATTTAGAAAAGAAAAGGAGAGGGGGGGGGGGGGGGGTGTAGATAAAGAAAGAGGGGTCGCGCGGGACACTTACGTCACACACCCCCCCCCCCCCCTTTTCCCCAACTGATTATTCTCTATCCTTCCATCCAATCTTCAATGCATACCTAACTTCCTTCAACTTTGAACCTCATAACTATCCTTCTACATAGTAAACAGAGTATCTACTTTATAAATTATCCCTGATTATCTTGGCTTCTATTTCGATCCTCCCCAACATATCTAATTATCATTTCACTTTCTACTCTATCATTGTTGAGTTTATTTTCTTGTTCGTACTACCCCCTAATGTGCAGTAGAATCTTCTGCGTGATATATAGGCCTAGTTGGCTGCCTAATGAGAAGAACAAGAAGGGGGGGGGGGGGGGGGGGGGGGGGGGAGGCGTTTTGCAATTGGTGGCCATTTTGCTTTGTTTCCATAGCAACCGGTAAGTCCCCCCAAAAAGTTAAGCCAATCCCCGCCATATACAACAAAACCACCCTAGCCTTTTGCCCTCTATAGGGGAAGACGGGGTAAAAAGCGCATGGGCGGGTAAGAAGCCCACCCCAATTATCTCATGAAATAAAGAAAATTTCAGTCAAATTTGCCCATGAGACGAATGCTAGACATTAACGCTCGTCTCATGGGCAAAATGAGACTGAAATTTGCTTCATTTCATGAGATAATTGGGGTGGGCTTCTTACCCGCCCATGCGCTTTTTACCCCGTCTTCCCCTATATACATATTGACTTCATTTCGCTTTTGATAATCGGCATAAAAACCGATGGCTACTTAGCAGTTGTGTTATACTACTGATCTAATTTTGTAAGATTCATTGCATACATAATATTTTGAAAGTGCTCATCTATTGAATTTTTAAAAGCATTTAATGATTTTGCATTTACTGCCTCATTGGTTAGATCATTCCATGCATTAACAATCCTGTTAGCAAAGAAAGTTTGTGCCAAATTAGTGTTAGTAGTTTTCTTTAAAAGTTTATAATTATGTCAACGTGTTCTATCCTCCTCACACAGAGTTAATAAATTTGTTGTGGTAGTATGATCATAAAAGCCATGTACAATTTTCACCTCTTAATCTTCTATACTCCAAACTCGGTAATTTTAAGTACTGTAGTCTTTCCGGCTCATAACTCATGTTGTTTGTCCCCTGGATTTTCTTAGTAAATCTTCTCTGTACGCCTTCTATAAGATCTATATGCTTCCGTAGGTGTGGACACCACACCGGGTTTCCATATTCAAGAATCGGCCGTACCAGTGATTTAAACAAGGGAATCATAATATCCTTTGATTTATTTGTAATTGTTCTAACTAAAAGTCCAGAAATACGGTTGGCCTTTAATACAACATTGTTTATGTGGAGTTCAAACGTCAAACCAGGGTCAACTAACACGTACCCCCTAAGGTCCTTTTCCTCTGTTGTGGTGGTCTCGAGTCGAGCACTCTTTTCTCCTCATCGTCATTTATACAGTATGTATGCATGGGATTATGTTTTCCTAGATGCATGACTATATTTTTGAGTGTTAAATGTCATCAACCAAGTATATCTGCCCATGTTACTAAATCAATGTAGCTCTGCATCTTCAGCTTTGATCTCTCACTATCATCAACATTTGAATAAACCTTGGTATCGTCTGAGAAAATCTTAATATTACAATCTACATGGTCCGGTAAATCATAAAATAAAAATATATTTTTTTTAAATTATTATAAGGTAGGTCCAAGGACGCTGCCATGTGGGACCCCACTTGCTACACTTATTTCTTCTGAATTACAAATCCATTTACATGTACGTGTTGGGTTATTTCGGTTAAAAAAGCCTTTATCCATGCCAAGAGGCCACCCCCCCACCCCATAAGCCTGTAACTTGTACAGTAGATGCTGGTGTGATGCAGTGTCAAAAGCCTTTTGGAAGTCAAGATATACGACGTCAACAGGCTCCCCATCCCCCAGCGAGTCCACCCAGTCATTTAGTGTCATAAGCAGTTGTGTGACGCAAGAGCGACTCTAATTGTGAAACCAAATCGGTCTTTGGCTAAAATATCTTTTATAACTAAATGATCACCGAATGCATCACGAATGAATATTTCAAAAAGTTTGCATACCACTGATGTCAGACTCAGTGGGCGATAGTTGCCAGGTGTACACTTATCACCTGTGATGAGGACACTGAGAACACGTGGACATTCTTGAAACACAAGAAATTAATTAAAACGAGGAGGTAAAAAAATGTCCTGATTTGACTGCAGGTCGGTATTATGTTGCTAAATTTACAATCGTCGTGTTGTCTTGGAGGGGGAAAAAAGTGGCTACTTTCGGAAGCCAAGACGGTGGCACAATCGAAAAAAACGGGCTTTCCAACTTTTCGGCACTGGCCACGGTACCCCAAACTGCCCGGGAGATTTTCTTGGTGAGGTAGATTTTAGATTGCAAACACCAGGATCAGTCATATCATCGGCGTACATAATGCATTCAATTGCATCGTTTGCAGGTTAATAGGTTAGGACGGTAATGTTATTTAATACGAAATATAAGTCTGTGCTGAAAATATCAAGTACGGAATGAACGACACAAAGTCTCCCTGCCGAAACAAGGAAATTCCGCTACTTTATTTTTAGCAGCACAGAAGAATACCCAAGGACACCCAACAAAATCTATTTTTAGTTTGTCGAAGGTGTGCGGGTGTGCAACTTTTTAGCTTTACTGTCAGAATGTATCGTGTTTACCGGTGTAGAACACTACACCTGTACCGGCATGGGATGATTACAAGTTGGCTAAGTCTCCCAAAGTTGTAGCAAGTTGTAGATTATTTACTTGTGGATCATAAAGGCCAGTTTAAGATGGAGAACTAGTTTTGCTCAAGTTCGTGTTTGTGACTCACTGTGACAGCTTCCTGTGCTCGTGCGTAACTTCCCCTCCATGGTGTGTGTCACTGTGTCACTGAGTGTGCATACAGCAGATTTTCTGCGGGTTTCTTATTGATTTGTGGTTGGTATCAAAGTTATTTTTCGCTTTATGTTATCGAAATAAGCTAGATGAAAGAATTATCGGTGACTAAGCAGAACGCTGTAATTGGTTCACTGCCACTTCACTTGTTGTCAAACGATTTATGGAAACTTGAACTTCAGAATCTGAGTGCCAGAAAAACTGATTTAGGCCTACTTCAGTACTTGATCATTCTGGCAGAATGATCAAGTACTGAAGTAGGCCTAAATCAGTACTTGATCATTCTGGCTGCTGGAACTCGTCAGCGAGTTAGTGGACAGCTTGGAGGAGGGCAAGCAGACTGACATCTTGGTCATGGATTTTGCCAAGGCTTTTGACAAGGTCAACCACAGCCTCCTCCTCTACAAGCTCCATCACTACGGCATCAGGGGTGAAGTCAACCACTGGATCAACAGTTTCCTTGCAGATAGACGACAGGCAGTCGTTGTGGAGGGATCCCGATCAGCATTCACTTGGGTTAAGTCAGGCGTTCCCCAGGGATCAGTGCTCGGCCCCTGCCTATTCCTCGTCTATATAAACGATCTACCTGAGAAAGTGACCTCACCAGCGCGACTTTTTGCTGACAACACAACTCTGCACAGAACCATCGTATCCCAGCAAGATCAAAATCAACTACAGCAAGATCTCCAACACCTTGCTGAATGGGAAAAGAGCTGGGATATGCAATTCCATCCAGGTAAATGTACCGCCCTGCCTGTGTCCAGAAGCAGAACACCTCTTCACCATAGCTACCACCTGCATGGTCACACTCTGGACACCGTAACATCAATGAAATACCTTGGAATCACCATCCAGAAGGACATCAACTGGGATGGTCACATAGAAAACATCACTGCCAAGGGTGAAGGCGAACAGAATGCTGGGGTTCCTGCGGCGAAACCTCAAGATCTGCTCGACAGAACTGAGAGGAAGAGCATACCTGACTCTTGTCAGACCCCTGCTAGAGTATGTCAGTTCTGTCTGGGACCCGTACACTCAAGGAATGTGAACAAAATCGAGGCGATGCAGAGAAGGGCGGCTTGCTTCGTCCTCAACTGCTACCACAACACCTCCAGTGTCACTGATATGATATCTCAGTTAGGGTGGCCCACACTTGAGCAGCGCAGGAAAACCAGCAGGCTGACAATGCTTTATAAAATCCAGCAAGGCATTGTCCAAGTTGACAACACCAGGCTCATCCCAGCACCTAGCCACCAGAGAAGAGGACATGACCAACAACTGTCAATGTCATCCATCCACTGTCGTACCGAATACAAACAAAATTCATTTTTCCCTCAAACCATCCGAGACTGAGGTCTGCCACCTGTCCCAGCACCTTCCAGGCATCCGTCAAACAACAATAGATTTTTTAAATTTAAATTTGTTTAATAATAAGGTGTTCCTGTTTTGATGCGGCATCATGTTGGGGATCCACAGGGAGAACCAGCTGGCTGGGTCATTGTAGATTAGGGTTTTCTCTTTTTCCTTTGCTCTCTCTCTTTTTATTTTAATTTTATGTTGCTATTTTATTTTATTCTTTTGTTTCTCCGACTTCGGACCTCGACCGAAATAGTGCCATAAAAATCAAGTTGTTGATTGTGGGCACTTAACCGGAAGAAGAGAAGAAGAATGATCAAGTACTGAAGTAGGCCTAAATCAGTAAATGATCGTGGATCCCAAAGAAGAAGAAGAAGTTAATGTAATGACTCAAAATGAGATCAACTTAGGCCTAGTGTACTCAGCTCTGTTTCAAAATGATTGTACTAATAGTAATACTAACTAGTAACTAACTGGCTGGGTTACTTAGGTTTTTTTTCAAAAGGAGCCAGAATGGTCAGCTCATTGACCGTGGGCCCTCAAGAGAAGAAGTGAAGAAGAAAAATAGTAAATTAGTTTAGGGTGTTTCTTCTTGGCTATGCGTGGCCACAATCAACACTTTGATTGTTTTGCCACAGAACCGGGGAGGTTCTATGTTTACCACTTTTGCCGAAAGAAAGGCTCAAGGCCTGAGAAGAAATAGTATGACAGAAGAGGGGATCTAGATAAAAGAGAACCATAAGCCTAGCCAACTGTTCATCTGCTGGGTTGTTGGAAGAAGGGGTAGTGGGGATGGGGAGGGTAGGAGGAGAAGAAAAACGGGGGGGGAGGGGGGGGGGGAGGCAGGAGGGGAGGGAGAGTATTGTAGCTTGTTAGTCCGATGACCCCACAGTGGGGCCATCAGACGTGGCGTCTGCAGCAGGAGGTTGCCGCTGAGTTGTTGCCAGACTCTGGTCATGAAGCCCTCTGGGGTTCTGGCCTCAACTACTGCTGGTGGCAGGACGTTCCACTCCCTGATGGTACGTGGGGAAAAAGGAACTTTGTCTGTACTGTGTGCAACACTGGGGACTGAGGAATTGTTGTGAGTGTCCTCTTCTTTATCGCTCTGGCTGTGGTTCAAGCTTGGTTTTGTTGATGCTCACCATGTCATTCTGTATTTTATGCATCATTGTGAGCCTTGCAACCTGCCGGCGTTGCTGCAGGGGACTCCAGCCAAACCTCTGTACCATATCGGTGACGCTGGCTGTCCTCCGATATTGATTCGCGACGAACCTCGCAGCTCTTCGTTGGATCAGTTCCACTCTGTCAATGTTTTTCTGAGTGGAGGGATCCCACACTGAGCAGGCATAGTCAAGAAGCGGCCTTACAAAGACCATATAGGCTTTTGCTCTCAGCTAAGTGGAGGCTATCTTGAGGTTTCGCCTGAGAAATCTGAGTGTGACTGGCCTTTGCTGTGATGGCACTCAGATGGGCGTCCCAGCTCCCGTTTGCCTGTAGAGTGACACCCAGGTACTTTGCCGACTGCACAGTGTCCAGGGTGTGACCATGAAGTTGGTAGGGGTAGTGCGAAGGCTTCATGTGACAGGCAACGTTTGACACTTCCTTGGGTGAAATTTCATGTTCCATTTCTTCTCCCATTCCTCAAGGCGCTGGAGGTCTTCTTGTAAATGGGCATGGTCCTCTCCCGAGAAAATGAGTCTGTAAACTGCGGTGTCATCAGCGAACAGTCTTACGTTCGATGAAAGCCTTTCTGGTAAGTCATTAATATAGACCAGAAATAAGCAGGGGCTAAGCACTGATCCTTGCAGTACTCCCGACTGGACACTCACATAGTCTGACTGGGTGCCCTCAAGGACGACCGACTGGACACTCACATAGTCTGACTGGGTGCCCTCAAGGACGACCGACTGGCGCCAACCGCAGAGAAAGTCTGCCACCCATCTGTTCACTTTGCCACATATGCCGTATGTGTGTAGCTTATGTTGAGCACTACAAGTCGCACAAGCCGCACAAGTCAACTTTCCTCCTTACCTCCAACTAAAGCTTTACACTACAGTACAGTTTTCCTTCTTTCCTTACGCCATCGGAGATTGGAACTCCCTGCAATCTGATTCTGAGGCTGGAACATCAGCCTCGGTGGAGGGCTTCAACTGTTCAGGTCCTGGATCTAAACAAACACAGGGTTCGTAGCAGTTGGGAAGGTTTGGGGAAAATATACTTCATTTTCAAGGCCCATGACAGTTTGTGAAAAATGAGAAACCAAGAGTAGTGTCTTTGAAAGTTTGTGAATTTTGAGCTACTGTCAAATCTTCATCAATCTGCCCCCCAAATTGCCCAGGACCATAATTTTGAATCATCGTGCCAAGAATTTTTTTTATAATTATGAAATAAAATGAATATTTTGATGTATACGATCCGTGAGAGTTACTTTTGATTTTTAGCCGGAATTGGCGCGAGTTGCTTCCCTTTAAAGACATCCCGGTCTTTACGCATACCGCACAAAATGCTGGGCAAATGTGTATTCAGTGAGCTTTGGCTCGAAAATTCTGCATATAAAGTATGGCTGTGAAAGGATGCAACCAACAAGCGCTCAGCATATTGTGCGGCTTGCCGAAAAACCTTCGATGTGGGAAAACCCTAAAGTTGGGCTTTGAAAGTTTGTGAAAATTAGGATGCTGTTTGGCTATGAACCCTGAAACAGTGCTGATGTATCCTGGCAAGCAATGTTGCATTATGTCTGTAGTGTAAAAAACAAAAAGTTTGGTTTTAAACAACAAAATGCGCCAGAAGTTTGTCTGCTGTTTTCATCAACAACCATGTTTCTATTTTTTTATTTCAGGGAAAACCCAACATTTGACAATGAAACATCCCAGATTTAAAGTGGACGTGTCAGACTAGAGCTGATTGATGAATGCGAGTCATGTCAGTGTCAGTGTCATGCCACGACTGTCAGCGGCACTGACGGAGAAAGAGGGGAAAGAACACTGCCAATCTCATTGTGCGTCGAAACAATCAGCATGGCGGAAAGCATAGAGCTGAGTGGGCGAGTGATAGAGGATGCTGTCCCTTTATATTCGCTTGATGCAGGTAGGATTAGTTTTGCCTTCGGTGAATGTGAGAGTTGAGATTTTGTTTAGCCTTCCACCTCTTTTGGAAGTGGAAGGATATTGCAGTGGTTAAGCCATTAAATGTCTTGTTTTGTTTAGCTTGTTTGTGTGCAACATCTTGTGATCCACTGCATTGATAAATGATGTAGTTAAAAATCTGTGCGGTGTTGTATTGCCTAAAGCTTATGCTTCCAGTGTTGCATTTGCAGTGTTCTGCTTTACTGTGATTTCAGATGCAAAGCCAGGGCCGGATCCAAGGGGGAGGGTTACACATATTAACGCCCAATGATGTTTCTTTAAATACTGAATTAATTAATGATTTTTTAAATGGGATGACTATCGCAACATATACTGTATTGATTTTGTCAGTAAGAAAGGGTGGCTTAATTGCAGTTTGGACACCACCCCCCTCCCCTCATTAAAGTTTTTGCATTCATATTTTTTCACTGACTAGCATAGCAACATTCTGTCGTTCTCGGGAAAGGGATAGGGTCAGGATCAGCCTACTAGGGTTATATGGTCATGAAACTGAAAGAACCAGACTTCAGGGATGAGATTTATCCGCCAAATGGCGGATTTCCGCCTTTTGGATGGCCCCAGGGGTCATTTTTGAGATCAGTGTAAATCAGTTGATAAATTTGGGGGGGGTGTTGATGATCGGCAGGATGACTGGACGAACGATCGATGTTTCGTTCTCAATCAGTCTGTTCTCAAATGGACGTTTCTGGTTTCTCATTGGGCCGACCAAGACTGCTCTCTTTGTTACCACTATGGTTAACCGAGACCATAAAAGT